>CAJNIZ010006003.1:56965-117783 GCA_905231905.1 Symbiodinium pilosum | reverse complement strand
TGGCGCGGGCAAATAAGGGGGGGGGCGTATTTATAGAGTATATTCCCTCATACCCCTACTAAGAACCAGTAAGTAAAGCCTAAACCCTAAACCCTAATCCCCAGAAGATACTTGTACTCAGTCCTTGGACTCCTGTGACTTACTCGTGGATAGTAGGCAGTAAGGGAATATAGTATATGAGGACTATATACCGCAGGGATCATATTCACATATACCCTACTAACCACCAGTAAGGTAAGCCCCACTTGAATTCGGAAAACAAACCCTTCATGACGCCAGGGGAGCCCTTCTATACTCAACTTCACGCCCTTGACGTGGCAATCTGAGCTTCCCAGCAAGGTCTGCCAAGGCCGCTGGAGGGGTCATGGGTGCTCTGACTTCCTCTTCCTTCGGCCTCAGGATATGGGGATTAGATGACTGTTATGTGGGGATTAAGGAGAATACCCCAATAATTCATGGAGTATTTCATGTAAAAGAAGAAAGAACAATGAGAACAGCATGGAAACTGCGCCTGTGGAGTGCTTTACAGAGCTTCAGGTTTCAAAAGCTGGGGTCACTTTTTGCGCGGTGCCCAAAATCAGGATTCCCGTATATGCGGCTCTATATTGGGGTTCCACCCATCAATGGAAGCTATCTTTTCCTGACCACGACTCAGGTATTCAGGAGGTGGGGGGAGTCAGGGCGCTGGTCTATATAAGCCTCCGTTCAACATGACATCATGACCTTGCCACTTCACTCTGAAATGAATACTGCTTGGACTGCTGTGACGTTCAGACCCCATCGCTATTCTTATTTTGTTCAGAAGCCTTTGCAATGCTGACACATATGGATTTCAGCGAAGATTGCGCGACAGCTTTCCTTCGTTCTAACTATCTGCTACTCGCACCCGTATTGTCATGCGGACATCTGTTCTTGGGCTTGTCTTTCTAGTCCAGGCGCTGTATAGAGGCATCCAGCATGCAAAATGGCACCAGGAAACCTGAATCTAGCAGGTCCAGGCTGTTTAAGCCATAAGTGCACAAGAGGCGTGCTTAGCAAGATGAACGCGTAGATCCCCACACAGCCTAGAACCCTGCGACCCCAAACCCTCGTGATCCTGCACTTTTCGTGGATGCTGCATCTCTGGTCGCCCCTGCGTCGTTCCAAAACCGCAGCCGTCGCGGGCGCTACACATCCGGGAGCCAGCTTCCGTGTGTTTCTGATAATCCAAAACCACTTAAGGAGGCATGCTGTTGCACTATCAGGAACTGGTGCGCTTCTTATTGGTTCGTAGTAGGGGATAAGGGAGAAAAAAACCCTTAATCCCTACATAATATATTCCCTTATTCCCGACGAAGAACCAGTAAGGTTTTCGAGTTCAGGTTTTGAGGATTTGGGGCTTCAGGGCGGGGGATCTAGCCCAGTAAAGGCCTGTCTGGGCTGGTGTTCTTGTAGCTGGCTCCGCCTCAAAACCAATGAACGACCCCACTCTTTCTGTCTCTCCCTTGCTAGAGGAGTCCAAACAATTCATACACTGGCTCTGTGGCTTTTGCGTACTTGGAAGTATTTCTCTGCGAATTCTACCTCATTCTTGACCACCTTGCTAAGGTGAACCAACACCCCACTGGCCCTAACATCCCCCTCGGTTCCATAATCTAAGGTTCCAGAAAGATATCGTCTTTTCCATCAATGAGGGGCCCAACATAACCCCCAAATACTACTATCCTCACTAGAGGTACCCCCAACGAGGGACGTTTTGGATTAATCCTAAGCCCTAAACCCCCCAATAAGGGATATTTTGGATTGTTCAGACTCCCATGTTGCTTGAGACCAGGAAATCGAAGGCCAAGCTCGACAACTTTTCGAGCCGCCAGATAGACTCTGTTTTTCCAATGGGTTATGTGGTTAGTTCCCAAAACTAGGGTCCCGTTTAGTACCCCTAAATACTTATCGGGTGCCGTAATATAATCTATAACCAAAACGGGCCCAATGTGGGATGTGGGCCTAGGGTTTATAATTAAGGGTTCAGGGGTTATATACAATGTGGGCCTAGGGTTTAGGGATTTAGGGATTTAAGGTTTAGGGTTCAGGGGTTATGTAGGACGTGGGCCTAGAGAATTACCGGTGAGATGGGTCCCTTTTTAAAGGGTTATTCGTGTTGTATGAGGTTTACGTGTTATAGCAGGGGCCTAAATGAGTAGAATGATGGAGAATCAAATGGAAAAGAAGACGGAAGATTGCATGGAAACTAGGTTTATGTCAGGCTTAAGGAGTTGCTTCTGAGCATTGTATTCCAAAGAACTCCAACCAAAAAATCAGGATTCACGGGCAGGGGCTTCAGCATGCAAGAATAATATCTTAGGACAGTTCAACCCACTCTGTCACTGCATTTGCTTGTTCTGCAACATCTCTCAAACCAAATTGCAAAACTGGATACTGGATGGCCTTCGTGGATCCCGTGACCTGAGATGGCGAAACGTCTTAATCGTTCAAACCCTCTACGTATGCCTCTTTACCGATATTCAAACAAGAGTGGCGGGAGTTCTAGCTACGGCCTGGGAGTATGGGCAAGCCATTCACCAGAGCATGGTGCCTAGTTTTGAAAAGGTTGAACGGACCTACTATATAGTATCTTCCATTATCCTAATATAACCCCAATAGAATCCCAATATGAAAGGAGGCATTGGGCTGTTCCATCTGAGAATCCGGGGGTCTACTCGCTCGAAAATGCCGGCGCTCGCTGAACATAGGAGTTTCCAGTTATAGGACTCCTGGGTGCCGATACCATTGCTCTTGCTGCTTGATAGGTCTCACTTCTGTCGGAAACTCCGATGCGGATGAGGTGTCCCCAAAAGCTTCAACATCTGCGCCACCTCTCGGGAACATGTAGCGGATGGCTAGCCAAATATCAAAAAGAAAGAAACCTCTCTACAGGGCACTGTGGCTGGAGGGCACGAAAGATTACACCATGCTGTTCTTTTGCGACCAAATGAGACAAGCGTGAATCTCAAGGTTTAAGGTTTAGGGTTCAGGGTGGGCTGCACAGGAAACCTGAAGCATTAGAACAGGGCCTTGGGCAGTCCGTAGTAACGTCATCATGCAAGGGCAAAGGAAGGTAATCCTGATCCTTTTGACTCCGCCAATCTTGTCCCTCAGTAGTAACACTAGCCATCCTCCGATGATAATTGCGTTTCCCATTGCGGTAAACTTATGCCGAGACATCCCACTAAACCTAAACCCTCAACCAGACCTTCACTCCACTAAACCTAAACCCTAACAAAGCCCAGACCTCTAAGCCTAAACCCTTAACCCTAAAGCCCAAACCCTAAACCCTAAACCCTAGACCCTAAACCCTAAACCCTAAACCCTTAACCTAAAAGCCCAAACCTTGTAAGCCCTCTTGCCGAGTGCCCTCAGTCAGACCCATCTTCCCCTCTCACGCGGCTCCCGTCTTCAGCGCCTATCCGGCTGCTGGGAAATTTCACGGGTAAAGGCTATAGGGTGTCAGTCTCTAGAACCGAAGTCTAAAGGTTCCAAGGAATTTGATTTTTTGGGGGTTTGGATCTTTTATTTGCTGGTTTTAAGGTTTTGGGTTTAGGGGCGGGGTTTGAAAATGGATGTCCCATTTTGGCCCCAAAGCTGGTGTTGTGAAGGGTTCGTGGCGTCAACAGCAAAGCTCAACCTTTGATACGCGGCGGAACGTGTGGCGCTCTTGATGAGTTGCATGCGTGCCGTCGAGGCCTAGCGTTGGAACCGACACATTTCCAAACTAAAGCTTAAAAATAACTGGCTGTTAGAAGGGAGTGGATCCCGATAATAGCCCCTCATATGTCACCCTAAATCCTAGATATTCATAGATAATACAATTCTCCCAATATTCCTTTCCATTCTTCCGATCCCTGCGAACAATCAATATTAAAACATAAGAAGCCCTAAGATTCTGCAGGCCGCTCAAGTTCAGGCCTGCTTCTGTGTGTCAGACAAGGTCACGGGAACCTCCAAAACTCGGCCCACGACCTTTCAGACTTACTGGGAGTTAGCAAGGAATATGGAAATATATTCTATGGGCATTTTATCCCTTCATTCTCGACTAACGAGCAGTAAGCAGAATTTCATGAGCAGGATAGTGCAAACTGCGCAAGCTTCAGATCGTACCGCCTGCTAACGCAGCAATTCTGGGAAAGGACTACAAGCACCCGAATGCTGCCAACTGCCCACGTAGGGCAGCTGCGTATTCGATCGTCTTGGCCTTGTTGTTGGCATAGTCCTGATTCATCCAACATCCCGATTTTCGAGACCCTTGCAGCGCTTGAGGATGCATGCATCAAGGTTGCTGGTTTTCAACAGCTGCTGCCCAAGGGTTTTGCGACTTGGCCTGGGCAGAGCTTCCGAATCCTATCTCTTGCCAGGCCTTCAGCTCTCTCTCTCTCCCTCCCTCTCGTTCTCCCCTCTCCGCGTTTATTTGGCGTTTGTCGGGCAGATGGGAATATTGTCGAACTTTGAAGCCTCAAACTCGTCCAAATCCCACGCCAATTAGAGATTACAAGGGTCCCCTTCAGTGATTCTGTAGGGATCATTTTGCAAAGCTTGCCTTACCCCATCAAACATTCGTTGCGCGGATTGTGGTTCAACAATTCAGATGTAAGCTCGGCTTGAAGCACACCGACTGGGCTCAAACTAGCATGTAGCCCCTTGAGAAAAGGACGGCCTTTTCGGAGCCCCTTGTGGAGTTTCCTGTTAGCTAAGGGGCATATAGCATCAAGCCCAAAACCCCAAACGCAAAACCCTAACCCTAAACCCTAAAGCCAAAACCCTGAAACCCTACACCTTATGGGGTATAGGAATCGTCGACCCGCTGACTCCCCAGTTGTCCTTGTGGACTGCCTCGATCTCACTCTGAGTGCTGACCTCGCAATACACTTGGTGGCGGTTAGTAATTAATAGGGCATAAAGAAACATAATATCAGGGTTTAGGATTTAGGGTTTGTAGGGAGTAGGGCGGGAAATTAATCCCTTGATAATCTCTATATAATGTCTTCCCTTCTTCCCTACTAACGCAGAAATAAATTTAGGGGCTTTGAGTTAATGGCTCAGGGCAAGACGGCTTAGGGCGTGGAATCATGATGTAGGGCCCATAGTTAGGGGTAGGTGACCAGGTGCCTCCAGAAGCCAGTCCACGCTTGAAATCCCGAACTCACGCTCTGCCTTCTCTAATTGGGTCACCAACTAATCTGCCACAGAAAAACAACTTCAACCCCAGCGAAGAACTCACCTATACCCTAAACCCTAAACCCTAAATACAACAAGAAATGAATAAAGATTCAACTCATAAGCCTTCGCGTATAAGTGAGCTGTGAATAGCTTTGGCATCCCTAGCCCTGAGCGCTAAAGGCGTCAAGCCTTAGACCTTCGTGGCCCTAACTAAACCTCGAGCCCAAAGCCCTAAACCTCAAAAACCCTCCATGCTGAAACTCTAAAACTCTCTAAGCTCTCAATAGTGTGTAGGATTTTAGGGTTTAGGGTTTAGGGTTTGGGGTTTCAGGGTTTAAGCCTTCAAGCAACAAATCTTAAACCCTGAACACTCAAAGACCTTTCTCTAGTCAGGCTTTGGAGGCCTGTAGAGTCTCCGCGGGGTTCGCACCGGCCTTGGCACCTTGGGAAAGCTTTAGTATTTTGGGCTTTGGGTTTAGGAGTTGGTTAGGTTTAGGTTTAAGCGGTTTGGGATTAATTGGGTTTAGGGTTTATGGTTTAGAGTTTTGCGGATGGTTCGGTTTATGGTTTAGGGTTTGGGGTTGATTGCGTTTAGGGTTCAGGGGCTTTGGGGTTGTTTGAGTTTAGGGTTCAGGGTTTGGGGGTTGGTTGGGTGTAGGGTTTGGGGTTTGGGTCTTAAGATGAGGTTTAGGCCTTGGGGTTTAGGGTTGGGTTTAGGGTTTCGGGGTTAGTTGGGTTTAGGGTTTAGTGTTTAATGCCTACACCCTCTTGAAGATCTTACTTGTCCCATGTCTAGGACTTTTCCCAAGGCTGACCGATTTGTTTATGTTGGCTTGATTATCTTGCCCGAAGAAAGGTCAGCGGTTAACCACTGGACTGGTAAGAAATGATGGCTTCGCGTCTGGATGGCCAGCATTCTTCGGGGTTTTACGCCTACGTCTTAAAATCTTGCAAGTTGGCGTTCAAAGGGTAGATTCAAAATGTTGGGCTTAGAGCCTAGGTTTGCAGTTTGAGTATATGGCACGTCTGGGCAAGGGTTTGCTGTTGGTTGTGCCCTCCAGGATTTTGGGCTTAAGCTTTGGACTTTGAGAGCTAATGGAGTGCAAGATTTAGCATCTAGGATGTAGAGTTTCCGGTTGACAGCTTGTGATTGAGAGCCTAGTGTCTATGTGCCCTGGGTTCAATGGATCCAGGCCATGAGCCAACACGAGATGTTCTGGGGGTAGTGATGTTTTTCGGGGAGCACGAATGATCACGCCTGGGCGCGACTTGGATTTTGGTTGTAAGTGTGAGTGTGGGTAGGGGCCGAGGAGGCCTCTATCTTCTTGTCTGGTTGAACTCTGAACATCTTCGCATCTATGAATCCAAGAAGGTCTCCTTTTGCAGCTTTTGGGTACCCCATGTCTCAGCGGGCCGTCCTAATTATGATGGGGACCCAAAAATGACAAGATGTTTGACTACTCCTCAAATCCCAACACGCGGTTCAGGGATTAGGGTCTAGTGTGTGCTAATGCTCTTAACCACCTATGGCTGGTTTTGTCGGAAAGTTAGAATGTAGAGGCTTTGCCTCACCTGAGCTTACAGCTCATGTGATCATCACCCACCACCGCCATGTCCGCCAAATCCCTTAAGCATCCTCCCTTTTCGTACTGCACCAATTGCAAGGGTCTTTTCATGTCCCTGCACCTTGAAAGAGCACTCACAATGAAAGCTGTTGTAGAGAGGCCAACCAGAGGAAAGACATGCATGATCAGATAGGGGGTTCCACAAATCTGAGTTGCTGCTAAGGAGTTGAAACTAAGTTACTATAACAAGGGAACCCTATCAATTGCTTTGTACCCATGTTATGGAAGCTGAATTTAAGTTCCTTAACAGCAACCCAAATGTTGTGTCAACATTGGCGACGCTAGTGATCTAAAGATCTACAAGGTTTGCAAGGGGGCGGCCGGGGTTCTTCTTCAGGATTCTTCTTGCAACATTTCCCAGGCTCCAAACTGACACGTCCCCAATTAAAATGAAAGTTCAACCCCATGCTAGCATGCCCTTGCATGGTCAGTCGCAAGCACCTCAGCATCCCCACCTAAATTTCACTGGGTTGCTGTTAAGGAACTTAACCTCATGTACCATGACTGATATGGGTATATAATTGAAAATGGTTCCCCCAACTTAAATCAAGTTTCTTAACAGCAACCCAGTTCAGGAGCAGACGAATCCTAAACCCTAAACCCTAACCGCATGTCGAGCCACCCATCTCTTTCTGGAATCGCGCTTCCTCCTTCTCGCGGAAGTCCTTGCCACCGGGTCCAGTTTTGGGTGGTGCTTGGCAATGAACACCCTGGGGTTGAGGGTTACAGGCTTTAGGGTTCAGGGCCTTAGGGTTTAGGGGGTAGATGGGGTTAGGGTTTAATGTTATCAAGAGAAAGGGGGGTGTAAGGCCACTGGGCATTTGGGCTTTCTGGGCACACAAGCAACTATGTAAACCTGCGGTCTGAGAACGGTATCTTATCATATAATCCTTGTATACTTCCTATGTTGACCCAGAGCGACCCTCTTGCACAACTACGGCGAAGCGTCTAGACTCAGACAAGTGCCAGACTTGCCCTCTGACTAAATCCGTATTCTGGCTCAGTTTGCATTAATGTTCTTGTCGACTTCATTCTGCATTATTGGGACCAATGCTCCATATATCCATCCCTGGAAATTTTCCTGTATATCCCTTCATAATGTACATACCCTCATCCGTGCCACAGATCTACATTGGCCCGCTACATCCAAGCAGAATTGGTGACACCCCAAGTCCTAAGCCTCAAAGCTCCTGAACCTACTTCAGCAGCCGAACCCCTAAACCCCTTCAGAACCCACACCCAAAACCCTTAACCCAAAACTCTACAATCCCAAAACCCTAAAATGTAAACCCCTAAACCCCCGAACCCCAAAACCTAAACCCCCAAACCCCCGAACCCCAAAACCCTAAACCCCTAAACCCCCAAACCTCAGAACCCTAACCCCCAAACCCTAGACACTTGTTTCTCTGAAGTTGTGGGAGCTCTCCTTGAGCTCCTCCTCGGCCTTATCCTTGGCCTGGCGAAGCTTCGTCAAGCCTCAGTCAGGTTTGGGACTCAGGGCTTCAGGGTTTAGGCTTTTGGGTTTAGGGTTTTGGGGTTTTGGGTTTTGGGGTTTAGTCTTTAGGTTCAGCGTTTACGGCTTAGGGCTTGGAGCTTGGGGTTCAAATAGGGCTTAGAGCTTGGGGCTTCAGGCCTGGCGGCTTGTTGGGGCTTAGGGCTTAGGGTTTAGAGTTTAGGGTCTACTGTGACTGGATCTGCCCTGCAGCCCTCTCAAACATGATTCTCAGCTGTGTACTGCCCGGGTTATTGTTTTTGGGTTTTGTGGGGTTAGGGCTTTTCGGGAGAGCTTGGCGTGTCTAGCTTTGGAGTGGCGGGCACTCTAGTTTTGGAACTGACGCTTCAGAATTTGGAGCCTGGAAAACCCTACACCCTAAAACCCTACAACCACACCAAAACCTTAAAACCCTAAACCCTAAATCCTCAACCCCAAACTTCACCAAGCCCTGAAATTCATCCAAAGCCCAAAAAACCTAAACTAAACCCTAAAAACCCTTCAACAGCAGGCTTCAGACTTTTGCCGTGGGTTGCTATGTGCTCTGACTCTTTGGCCGCCTCTAACCTTAAACCCTACATTGACATCCCGATCCCTAAGCCTTGCGATCTCCTGACACCTGTACTCCCCGGCAGAATCCCCTAAAGGCAAAAGTTGGAGCTTCTCAAATTCCTCCCTCCACCCCCCCAACCCCTTCCTCAGGAACAAAACCTTCACATGTGCTTTTGCATTCCCTCATTATTTTTTGTTCGTGGACCAAGACTAGGGAGACCCGATTGGATCCCCCACTTATCAGGAGCTCCCCCAAGGACCTAAACTGTTGGGACCTTTACCTTAATCCCCACTTCGCTAGGAGCCAGCTGATGTCTGGGATCCCGTCGATTTTTCTTGGCGTTTGCGATGATCTCCTCTGCCTGCTTCTCCGCCTGAATTCTGGAGGTCGAAAGGTTTTTCGGTCCGTTTATGGTGTCCTCACAACAGGAATGACGGCGCGTTGTTTGTTCTCAACACTCTGCAATGCTTTGAAGTGCAAGCTTCTGGGGCTCAAGTTCTTGCTTTTCAAATGGCAGAAGATTATGGAATGATCCATCTGCTGCGTCCGAAGTTCCTCTCTCCTCCACGTAACCCGTCTCTAGTATTAGGCCTCTCGGTCTCTGATTTGATTTTGCTTGCTACTCGTGGCTACCCACCTTCTGCATGCAGCCCCATTATCCCCAAGTAAAGCACCTCCCTCTGCACCTCCCTCAGGACCGCCAAACACGAAACCGTAGAACATTAAGCCTCAAACCCCCAAAACCCTAAACCCTCACACCGAAACCCCAAAAGCAAAGCCCAGAACACGCTCTCGCGCCTGGAGTAGCTGCTGGATAAGCTCCTGAGAAGTGCTTCCCATGGCTGCTTTTTTTGCCTGCTCCGCAGCCGCGTGGGGAAGGGGGGGTTGGGTGTTGGGGTAGGTTCTTTTTGGGGGACGTTTTTCTCCACGGCCCAAGGGTTCATGGGAATGTCTTCCATGGGGTAAGTGTTCAGGGTTTAGGTTTGAGGTTTTAGGGAAGGGATGGGTTGATTGAGGCTCTGGAGATCTGGAGTTTGGAAGCCTAGGACCCAAAGTTTTTTGGTGGGCTATGACACATGGCCCTTCACACTAACGCCTTGCATCCACCTGCGTGTCCAAAAGGAAGCCAACAACTCTTCAACCCCTCGGCTAATCTCTACTACTCCCTATGAACCACTATTTAATCACAGGTTCCATGTTGTTTTCAATTTCCTTCCCATGTAATTCACCACTACAGGGATACATGTATAGATTTTATACCCTGTATGACCTGTATATACGCTCTCACAGCATCCCGAGTCCCTAAAGCCTGAACTCACGCACCCTGCCTCTGATTGGGATCAGGAACTGTTGCACCAAGGCTCTTTGTTCCCCGAGCCGAGATGTTGGCGTGGACAAGAGCCGTGAAGTTTCAACAGGATCACCTACACCTTTCAAACTCTAAGTCATCCTAATACTCCTAAACCCTAAACACTTAAACACTAAATCTCTCAACCCCAAACACTAAACCCTGAACACCCAAAACCACAAGCCCCAAAACCCCCAAACCCCCAAACCCCTAGACACTAAACCCAAAACAATAGACCGTAAACCCTAAAACATCTTAACACCCCGCGTAAGTCTAGGCTCTAGATATTGTGCAAGGCTCAGGGTCGAGCATTGGGAGTTTGGATTTGGAGGTTGAACAGGGACTTGGCAAATGGGTACAGTATATGATAGCAAATTAAAGTTAGTATAATGTATAGTATGTTATATATTAATATATGAAAGTATATCAGAGTATATTGCAGTATCTTACGTAGGTCTTCAGGGCCTGCCTGCTTTGACAATCTAAGCTATCCGGCTTAAGGACCCAGACTTGCACGCTTTGGGAATTAGATCCTGGTGCTTTCTGTACAGAGGCTTACTTCACCCAAATATGAGCTATAATCTAAACTCCTAGTATCCCCCTTAAAAGCCCCTTCAATAGTCCCCCCATATAATCCCCCTTAAGGAGTTTAGACCCTAAACCCTAAACCCTATATAATCCCCTATATAACCCCCCCTTCAGGAGTTTAGACTATAGCTCATATGGGTTTACTCAGGCGTAAGGACCTAGAGGTGGCGAGACTTTCCAAATAGAGGGAGCTGATCTTCCGCCCATCTCACCCTCAGAAATCTGGGATTGTATTAGGGTTCCATTGGGATAATGGAAGAGAAAACGGAAACTACATGGATTTTCGGGATTTTTTGGGGTTCTATAGCCTCATTGCACCATAAGTCCCTCCCAAGTAGTCTCTGTGTAGGTGTAGATTGCGTGATGTCATGAAAAGGAATCAAACCTCTGCCAGAAGTTCTCTCGGATGTAGCTCAGTTTGCTAGACCTCGTGTTAAAGAAGATGTGTAGGTGGTTACCCCTCTCCTCAGGGGGTAGCGATACATGATGCAAGCGCGGGAAAAGAGGAAGTGCGGTGGAATCAGCCCTCCAAAAATTCTGATGATTCCAGGGCTCCAACAGACTTTCATGTGTCTTCAGAACGTAAGACTCCGTGGGTAAACCCTGAGAGGCCTACAATTCTACAGGTTTCCTTGAAAGGCATCTCTTGGCCAAACCTAGAATTCAGATGGGGTTGGCACTTTTTGGGAGTCCCGGCCAAAATGGGTTCAACTCCACAAGTTGAGAAATTGTCTATGGAAGCTACCAGATGGACATGGACTTCCGCTACGGAATGCAAGACTGGAGCATCACGAATAACTACCAGGAGCCTGACGCCCCACGTGGTCGGTGGCCTTCATGTTGTCCGTAGCTAGCATGCACATTTAATGAGAGGGATGACAAAAAAACAGCAAAGAAAGGTAGAGCCTCCCACCCTCTAGACCCTTCCGTCCCCCCATACACTAGGACCCTAAGCCCTAAACCCTAACCCTAAATCCGAAACACTAAATCCTAAACCTCATTAAACCCTAAACCCGAAAAACGAACTAAGCTGCGAGCAGACCCAGGGCCACATCCTCTACCGAAGCGGCCATCCTGTGGATCCAAAAGTACAGGGGGTAAGGCAACTTCTGGTTATAGTACCCCTTAAGTAGATAGAATATGGGGTATATGGGGATCTTATTATGATATACCCAAAGCCATATTCTATCTACTTCAGGGGGATTATAGGCACAGACACAAGACACGCGCTTTCACACGGAACATGTAACGTCGGGGAGTGTCGTACGGCCTACACTCCCGGCAATGGTTTTGGGTTGAGAAAGTCAAGGGTTTTGGTTGCCAGTTGCGGGGAGATGGGACTGCAGGCTTAAAGAGCAGTTGAGGGCTCTGCCTTTTAAAGTCAAAGAAATTTTGTTCTGGGCGGATGTTATGCTGACAGCCGTTCGTGGGCATGATGTCTGGGGCTGAGGGGCTGTGGGCATGCGCAGTTGCCCATTAGTAACGGCTGGTCTGTCAAAGTGAGCCCTCACGAAATTCCTATCCTTCTTGGGGCCCCCCATAGACATTAAGCTTGCCTCTGGCCTGTTCACCCACCCCCCTTTCAGGAGCCCCGGAACAGGCTTGGCCCAGGCTTGGTGCGTCTAGTTTGCGTAGACGACGTTGGTGAAGTTGGAGCCGCTTGCTTGTGTAGCAATCTTGGTTCACACGCCCTTGAGGCTAGGAGTTCTTGAGGCACCCAAGATCCCCCCCAAGCGGCCCTACGTGCCTGCCATCAAGCTCTGATATTTCCTCTCCATGCCGCACCCTTTCCACTTGCTGCTTCAGCCAAGCTAGTAAGCGCCACCATCCTACAGCCCTGTCAGCTGCGAGAAAGGTATTCCTTTCCCAGGATTCGCGCCTCTGGATGTCTCAACCCGCTGCATCAGAATCAATTTGGCCTTTGGCCTATGAAGCGCAGCTAACAGACATGCCTCGAGCTTCGCAGACGGCAGCATGCCAAGATTTGGAGCTTGAAAAGGGGTCTCTCTCTCTTGCAACAATGGTAGGGGTTTAGGGTTCAAGGTGTGAAGTCTAGGGCTTGTGCTTAAGGCTGAACATGTTGGGTCCAAGTTTAAGGTTTTGGGTGTAAAGTCTCGGGCCTATGGGTCTTGGCCTGGGGCTTCATTTGATTCGCAGCTATTGCAACATGAGCTGTTGTAAAGAAAGCTGGCATTGGATCTTTGGTTGTGAGAATGATACAGTCCATGTCAAGCCTCTTTGTACGTTGAATTGCTTACTGTAAGGCCCGAGGTAAAGCAGAATTCAAGCAGGTCAATCTTGGCAATCTTGCGAGAGGCCTTGCATCCACACTGATGTGGGCCTTTCAAGCTTGTTCGCTTGTGCCAACTCCTCTGGAAAAGCGCGGGCTCTCTGGGTTCTGGCTGGAACATTTTCACTCATCTAGGGCGCCTCAAGCGCACTTGAGAGCTTTGGGAGTTTCCCAAAAGTTAAGCCACGTATATACCCACATTGTCTTACAGACCCCCTCTGGAACATCAACAAACAAGAAAACTCTCTTTTCAGAAACTCCCTTTCAGAAATAGCTTGGCCCCGGAAACACAGGCATCAATCGCCGAGCCTTCTGCTTGGCAGAGGCGTGCAGCCCCCAAGCCAGGACCCCTATTGACAGCAAGAATAATCAGAACTGCAGGCCCTAAACCCTAAACCCATATTGACAGGAAGAGTACGGTACCAATAGTCTTGCCAGGCCTCTGCTTGTGTAATGATACCGGTTTTGGTGGCCCCCTTGTGGTACGCATCCCTCAAAGCCTTCCTGCGACCTGCTCTAAGGAGGCCACATCTTTTATGTCCGCCATTTTGGGAACGCCCAAGCATGAGTCTGAGTACATCATTGCAGGCGGTATGAGAGCTTCCGGTTCAGAGCAGAACACATCTTGTCCTGAAAAGTGCCACGCTCTACACCTTTCAATGTCTCTAGCCTCCACTCTCTGACCCTGAAACGTCATTGTCCATTTGGGGGGATGTCGTCCAATTTCATCGCCAAAACCCTAGACCCTAAAAACCCTAAACCCTAAGCCCTAAACCTTAATTCCTAGCCAAACCCAGTGGGGTCTGCATCCCAGATTGATGCCCTTTTGGAGGCATGGTTGCATCTGAAGACCTGCTTTGCAGAGCCATCCCTTCAAGGCAACTAGGCAACTAGGGCCTGACCGGAGCAGGAGGAGGAGCATCTACACTCCGCAGATGAACCTTTTGCGCCAAATTCCTTGCTTGAGGGTTCTCCTCATATCTTTCTCGCTTCCTAGCATCAACCTCGGGGGCTAAGGAGCTGGCGGCTGGCGCTAGACAGGCATCATTCCGTTGCCATTCCAAACCAGATTTTTTGGACTTGCCCTCCCCATTCATCGATGCCCTGGTAATACTTGGGACATCCCCTGTGGTTGAAAAGACATTCCCGCCAGCCTGGGCGAATTGCTTTCTCGTTGACACGGGCTTCTCCACTCTCATTTTTCTGCTTTTGGTCCTCGATCCTTGGATAGCAGCATGGCTGCACTCAGTGCACAAGGTCTTTGGTTGGGCTTTCATCGGTGCGAGGATCTTACAAAAGATTTCAACTTGGGACAAGAGCACATCTAGAAATGGTGTTGCAGGGCCTGGCGCTGTACTCTGATTTGAGAAGCCTACGAGTTCTTGGACAAAGCTCGTAGTGTGTGAGTCAGCCAGGGAGGTGTCATATCTGTCTTTAAGTCTTGGCTGGGCTCCCGTCAGCTAAAGGGTTCAAGGGTGAGGGATCATTTTGGACCGATTGGCATGGTTGGAACACCTGTTAGCAACAAATACTAGGAGGGGATCATTGTGGAACACAGGACATCGAATTTGAGAGCGGTGTGACAGTTTCTGAGGCGTATTTTGCCAAACTCTTAGGTTGAGAAACGAAGCTCTTCCAACATCTGCTAAGCGGCGTCTGTGCAATGAAAAACAGCTCCTTCATCTCGGGAAAGGACTGCACAACGTCAGGATGCTTCTCGCAAAACTTTAGGAATGTAGTAGATCGGAACATGGGGCCCCTGCCGGCCAACGTACGCAGGGCATCTGCATGTTTTATGACAACCCAAAGGATGGGACTTATCGACAATGCCAGTCCAAGGTAGAAATGCCCAATGCCTTGAAACTGAGCTCTCAGGATCAATGCCTCCCGCTCCGAGACCCCCGACGTTGGAAACCAAGTGATCCAAGTCAGGTAAAACATGTACCCAAGCGTGGCACCAAGACGCCGCGCCCATTGTTTTACTGCGCCGGGTTGGTAGACCGACAGGAGCATCTGAACACAAACTCCTAGCACCATCAGCAAGGCCGCAATAATGTTCACGTTATGTATTAAGAAACTAGCCCCGCCCAACATAGGCCAGGCCACAGGGGGGAAATCTGAAATCTGTTCCGAAAAGCCACCAATCAGCTCCTCGCTCCTTCTAAGTGAAGCAGGGAACAGTGGCGCAAGCAGGAAAACCTGCAAATAGAAGAAGAACATCAACATTATTCGTAGCGAGATGAACAGGCGCCAATAAACATACGGAGCCATGCGTTCTTGAGGTTCCCAGCGGTCTTTCCATATCAGTAGATCTCCTGAAGCCCATGAGCTGCTGCACTTTTCGACATGGTGTGGAATTCTGTGAGGTTGGTAGCGCAAGTAGTCACCATGAATGATGCCTCGCACGCCACTAAGCATATCAAAGTAGGTGCGGCCAAGCAAAAGGATGGGGCTCACCAAAGTCACCAAAGCCTGCAGTGGCGGCATTTGATAAAAGCACGCGCAGTCTTCGGCAGGGTGCACCGCGACGAAAACGGACGTGCTTCCAAAGGCCCAGTAGACACCAGTCATCGCGGCCATCACCTGGGCTGCAATTGACGCACAGCCTGCGTAGGCAGCAGCCTCCCTCTGCTCCAGGAGCAACAGGCAGTCATGCAGGATCCTCACCATGCACCAAACTATTGTGAGCCCAATGAATGAAGCCAGTCCAGGTCCAATTAGATGGTTTTGGACTGCGGCTTTCATCTCCATTGAAGCACAATAAGAGTGCATATCACTGACTGTCATGTTTGGGCATAATGCTGGTGGTTGGTATGTTGATCTGCCAAGAATGCTACCAGGAATGTATGTGTACCGAGCGATGCCACTTAGCATAAAAAATTGAAACTGTTGCCAGTTTTCCCAGACTTTCCATGTCAGCACCCATGATGGGCGCTCTGCGGTCCACGTGTGATCTGGAGACATGCCCAGAATCTCATCTCTTCCGTTCTGAATGATTGCGAAATAGCCTTGCGTCGTGGCAACATGGCCCGCAGCGAATGTTTTTTGATACAAGCATCCTGCCACAGGATCGTTGCAGGGCTGATAGCTCTCTGCATCAATGGTGATGATTGCAGAAATAAAAGTGAGGGATAGGATGGTGGAGAAAAGCGTCAGCCCAATAGCTTTGGCAAAGGGCAGGTAGCCAGGGAACTCGGGCGGCTCCCGGCCCGCCTCATGACGTGTCAGGGTCGGGGGCCTGTTCCTACCAAGGGCCCCAATGGTCAAGTTCCAGAACATAAGGAGCTGTGATTTCAAAGAGTTATGAGTTGCTGAAGATGAGTCAGGCAGTACTAAGATGCCTACCGGCCCCCCTTGCCTGCGAGGCATAATAATCAACACAAAATGCAAGATGCAAGTCTTTGATGATCCGTTCCCTACACAAACATCCAGTACGGATCCTGGAACATTCATAATCTTTGTTCCTATACTCTTATACTAACTTAGCATTCTTTATCCATCGTGTCCCGTGATAGATGCTGCATACTACACATACCCCCTCAATGAGGACCCCGTAAAGGGACCTGCTGCTTTGAGACACTCCGAACTTCCTACATGCTCTGCTAAGCGAGCCATACTCTTAAACTTTCAGTGATTTTGAGGCACTCGGACCTGAGGCTCCAGAGACCAAGTCTCGCACCAAGCCAGAGACACATCTTCCTTATACCGGAGAACTTGTTGAGACTATAGGGCCGATGCATGGGTATACATATGAGTCCTATGAGTCTCGCAAGGACGTGACTACATCGTATTTTCGTGTTCGGATTAAAGATTGAAGCTTCTCGAACTGATGCACGCTCTTTTGGGGGTCCTCAAAGCGGGGATTCGAACATATTGCCACGTGCATAGGGCACGCTGATTTTGAGAAGCAGTGACTTGTTTAGGACATTGGCTCGGGAGCTCAAGGTTTGGAGTGAAGCTGTCGAGTAGTTTACGCCTTTTCTTCTCACCATGCTCCAATAGTGAACAACTTCACACGCGGTGGGTCGCGCAGCCTATCCTGGAATCACCATAGCCATCCTGGCTATACCCCTATATAACCCCAGTTTCCATTTGATTCTTTATGTCTATTTCCATTTGATTCTCCATTATCCCAAACAGCATATAACCCCTGCAAGACATACAGACTTGGTGCTGCTTCCTCGCTGACAGGAGTCACCGCACATCCGAAGCTACGAGAGGATCAGGCAAAAGGCCTGCTGCTCAGGGAGGGTTTAGGTAGCTCCGAATAATCCGAGCCATAGAGAAACCTTCGACCCTGCGCTTCCTTCCTCTAC
The DNA here is from genome assembly GCA_905231905.1 of Symbiodinium pilosum. Classification (NCBI taxonomy): domain Eukaryota; class Dinophyceae; order Suessiales; family Symbiodiniaceae; genus Symbiodinium; species Symbiodinium pilosum. Next base: position 100,381 of record CAJNIZ010006003.1, on the reverse strand, counting down.
CGGGCTTGGGATCGTCATCTACGGTGTCTTTACTTTCATGGTAGCGGAGCCTCAGGCCATCGCTTGAGGCTCCTGGTGGTTGATCCGGGGCAGACGTGGCTCCATTCTGGGGGACACAGGGTGGAGAACGATGAGTGGGAGTGGTGACACTGGCCAGGCCAATGTGTCACGCACCAAAGATGGCATCCCTATTTGGGGAGGTGAGGCGAGCTCCTTTGTGCAGTACGAGGAGGCCGTGCTCCTTCGGGAGCAGTCGCTCACGTGCGCGGCCGGCCCTCGGCTAGTACAAGAGTTGACAGGAGCTGCCAGGCGGCTGGTACGAGGAGGGCGTGGCCATGATCGTTGATCGGGCCATGGCAACTCCCTAACAGGCTAAGCGGACGCCTAAGGAAGCCCGTCAAAAGCAGCTCATGGTGAAACAGAGCCGCCGGTACTACAAGACAGGCACCACCTTCGGCAAGAACCCTGGCAGTGCCCGAGCTCCTCAGTCCGACAGCAACATCGATTGTTTGAGATGTGGTCGAAGAAGCCAGCGAATTGCCCCCACAAGCGAGTGGCGGCTCAGACGGATCCTCTGGTGGTGGGGAACCAGATCCCCAGCAGATGGTCGACCTGGTGAGCTGAGCGTTCACACGTTAAATCATGACAGTATTCCAATTTTAATGTCCATAGAGACGCTTCGTAGCCTAGGCGCCATAATCGACTTTCGTGAAGACCTTGCTGTGTTCAAGAGTCTCAACCCACATCGTGTGGTCAGGCTTGCTCGAGGCAAATCTGGTCACCAGCTCATGTCCCTTACAGAGGACTGGATGTCCAATGCACTGCCCACGACGGCGGAAGTGCCCAACCTCTCGGCCTTTTTGAAGCATTAGGGACAACTCCTTCCTTTTTCTTGCCCTGAAGGAAAAAGGGAGGCCAGTGGATGTGATTCAGGGAAGAGGGCACCGAAATCGGCACCCTCTCAGCACTTGGGAAGCAGGGATGTTGTTAGTAGTGAGTGTGACTGTAGTGCGCATGAGTGTAGGAGTCATTTTTCTGGAAATCACTCTGGCAGCGCAGACCACAAGCCAAAGTCAGAGGTCATCAAGACCAACCACGAGGATGAACCTCGATGTGGCAGCAATTCCGGCTCAGGCAAGGACATTCCCAACGACTCCTTCGTGGTCTCCAGCTCCAGCAATATGCATGGAAAGCATGAACCGCAGCGACCTGATTCTTCATCTGCGAAGATGGAGCTGCGGCAGAGGCTCTACGAACTGGAGGCCCAGGGGGAGGTCAAGGTGGTGGGGGGTCGCAAAAACAAGACCCCACTCCAGGAAGCGATTGCCGGGCTCAACAAGGCCAGCACCAAGAAGGCCACGCGGATGGAGTATGTCAAGGAGATGTACGCCGGCGACGAACACGGACACCATCGCCTGGATCCAGACCAAGGTCCTCAACTACCTGTACGAGTATGTCGGGGGAGATGCCAGGGATCTCATGGGCTTTGGCAAGTACTCCGGGAAGACTTACGAGCAAGTCCTCAAGGAAGATGGGAAGTACTGCGAATGGATCACGGCCACAGCGTCCGGAAGCCAAAGCTCAGTGTACCTTCGCAGGTTTGCCCGTTGGCTGGCCAAGAACAAGGACAACCGGAGCACGCGTCAGACCAAGCTGATCATCAAACAGACCCCCCTCAACCGCGGCTACAAGACGAAGGTCGAGAGCACCGAGGAGGAGGAGTTGATCCCGACTTCGGCGGCCAGCAGCTCATCGGAGGCAATGGTCGGGGAGTTGACACAGCTCATGCACGGGCTCATGACGGAAGTCCGCGAGTTGAAAGAAGAGCGTGCGGCGACTGTCCCCCGCAAGGTCGCGATCAAGGAGGACGTGACCATGGGAAAGCCCTAGAGGGGCATGATCAATTCGAGGACCCAGGACAGCCGTTCAGTCTTGCAGACTCACGAGTGCTTGAACATAAGTCCCAGCTACTCATTCCTAACATGTTTGATGACTTGGTAGGTAAAGACCGGGTCGAGCTCATGGAAGTCGCACGCGAACCTGAAAGTGTCCTGACAAAGACTTTCCAAAAGAGAATGGGTCGCAGTGACAGCGCTTGTAGGAGTTCGCTGTGGTGTGGTCATGACCTTTCCACGACGGAAGGACTCTTGTTAGTGCTGGAGCAGATCAAAACACTCAAGCCCAAGCGTGTCTGGACTTCACCTCCTTGTGGCCCCTATTCCCCCTTACAGAATGTTAATCAGCGCAGCCCTGCTCAGATCCAGGAACTCAAAGCTAAGAGAAGCGTTGCCCTCCGCGTTGTAAATTGTCCGGTTCTGCATTCAAATGGGGATCCATGTTGCTGTTGAAGTTGCGGAACGCAGCGAAGCTTGGAGATTGCCTGTGTTTCAAAAATTGAGGTTTGAAATGGGGCTGTTTACGGCGGTCACGAAGGGTTGTTCGGTAGGTCTTAAAGGAAATGAAGGCCAGTTGATGCAGAAGGGGCGAATTGTCACCACCCACAGCCGGCTTGCTGACATGTTGCATAAGCCATGTAGGTGTCACGCGGCATACAAACATGCCAAATGTGAGGGTCAGAATGCAACTCGTTCGGCAGGGTACACTCCTGAATTTGCTAGGCTTGTCTTCGAAGGATTTCAGAGGGAAGGGGGGATGAGTAGGATTGTTGATGAGTGTACGGGTCAGTCGCAGTTACCTGAGGGTTTCGGGTTAGGGTTGATGTGTGCGTGTCAGGGTTCCGAGTGTCATTGCCACATGTGCGTCATGTCTGACAATTCTGAGCCTGGAAAAGAAGACCTTGAGGCCCAAGCGTACTACCAGAGCTCCCCAGAACTCGAAGCCCAAGCCAAACTCAAACTCCTCAGCCCCGCCCAAGCCAATCTTCAGGACCTCAAACAGTTGGTGATGAACCATACTCCTGCTCAAGGTGAGAAGTCACGTAGGCAGCCTGGTTAGGAGGGTACGTACCAAGTTTACGGATCCTACGCGTACGGCAGCCAGTATGGAATCACTACTCGTAGTTCCCGCCATCCTCAGTTTTGCAAGTATGTCAACCAAGTGTTGAAGAACCTTCTCCCTAAAGACTCCAAGTGGACATCGTTTGCCATCAATCACGGCAAGCACACGCCAATCCATCGGGACTTCAACAACGCTGAAGGGTTTCCCAACAGCAGTTTTGGGCTTGGTAGCTGTAGCAAAGGGTGTCTCTGGGTTGAGGGCGAAGGGTCCTTGTGTGGGAGAAAGGGTCTGAAACCAGTTCGCGAAAACAGCCAGGGCGAGATTCTTTCGGGAATGGAGTATGACATTCACGACAAGGTTGCGACGTTTTCCCCTAAGGCGTGGCATGGTTCGTGTGACTGGGAAGGCGACAGGTGGGTTGACGGCGTATGTGAGTAGGAATTGGGAGTCTGTAGCAGATTCGGAGCTTGATGTGCTTAGGGAACTCGGCTTCCAAGTTCCTAGTCGTAGGTCCACCCAGACGTGTTCGACTGAAGCCGAGACAGCATACTCTGTAACTAGTCAGGAAAAAGAACGAATCAGCAAGCAACTGTATCTCCTCCATTGTGCCACTGGGCATTGCAACCCCAAACACCTGGTTGAGGCCCTTAAGAGAAGAGGAGCTAATGAGCTCACTCTTCAATTGGCTAAAGAGTTTGAATGCCCTGTGTGTAAGGAGCGAAGCAGACCCCCTCCCCGTAATCTAGCCTCCCTGGAACCGCTTCCACCGAAGCTTGCGACTGTGAGCGCTGATGTGGGACACTGGGTTCACCCTCATAGTCACCAGGTTGTTCAGCTCATGCTTGTGATTGACGAGGGATCTAGATTTCGGACTGCTCGCATTTTGAGTGAAGGCTCCAGGCAGACCCCCAATGCTCAGGCCTGCTTGCACTATCTTCAGGAAGGATGGGTGCAGTACTTTGGGTTCCCTCGGTGCTTGAGGTTAGATCCCGCTGGCGTTTTCCGTAGCACAGCTGTGGAAGAGTGGCGCGATAAGCATGGCATTTTTCTTGATATCGTTCCTGGGGAAGCCCATTGGGCCCATTGGAAGATTGGCACCTGCGAGAACGCAGTTCAAGGAGTGAAAAACGTCATGGACAAGCTCAGCCAGCACGATGAGAACCTCAGTCCTCACCCAGCTTGCAGAAGCAGTAGCAGCTTTCAACCACAAGGAGTTGATTCGTGGGTTTTCTCCTGCGCAGCACCTGCTGGGGCAGGCGCCCGACGAGACAGGGCGATTCTTGGCAGCCAGCGAGAGACTGCCGCCAGACCTGTTGGTGGAACACCCCAAAGGTGAGTTCGCACGTTCTGTTCAGCTCCGACAAATGCAAGCCAGCGCATTCTTCGTGCGCAGAACGGCAGCTTGGAAACGATGGTCCCTCAAGAAAGGAGATGTCACAGGGGCATTTCTTCAGAGCCGGGAGTATCCAGACAAGCTCTATTGCGTGCCCACAGGCAGCATCATGAGAGTGCAACGTGCCTGCTACGGCTTGGTGGATGCACCGCTTGAATGGTGGCGGTCAGTGGACACTTTCCTACGAGGTCTAGGGTTCACTCGAATGTGGTCGGACTCTTGCTGTTGGGTTCTTCGCGAGAACGGAGTTCTCAAAGGAGTAGTCTACGGACATGTTGATGACTTCCTTTTTGCAGGAAAAAGTGGAGATCCTTTTTGGGAAAGCAAGCTCGAGGCCGCGTCGAGGCCATCAAACAACAGTACAAATGGGGGGACTGGGACTCTGGGAAATTCACTCAGTGTGGGGTTGTCATCGAACAGGTTCCCGAAGGCTTCGAACTCTCCCAACCTAGTTTCCTCGACAATCTCCATGAAATCAGTGTCAACGCTAGCCGTAGGAAAGACAAAAGTAGCCCCACAACCGATAGGGAGAAGACTCAGCTACGCGCCTTGTTAGGAGGTCTCAGCTGGCATGCACAGCAGGTGGCGCCTTACCTTGCTGCAGAAGTAGGGCTCCTTTTAACCGAGGTTACTCGCAGTTCGGTGGAGACCATCGTGAAGGCCAACATCTTGCTGAGCAATGCCAAGGCAAAGGCCGGCTACAAGATGAAGATCCATAGCTTCCATGAACGCGACAAGCTGAACTTAGTGGCCTGGGTGGACGCAGGCAACTGCAACCGACCTGACGGAGGGTCAACACAAGGCATCTTCGTGGGAATGGCAACCGAGGAAATGCTGCAAGGAGCAGTGAGCCCCGTGAGCCCTATCGCGTGGCACTCCCAGAAGATTGACCGCACCTGTCGCTCACCAGGAGCTGCGGAGGCACAAGCAGCTATCAACGGCGAGGACGCCCTGTACTATGCCCGATACCAATGGAGACAATTTCTCCATGGAGAAACTTCTCTTCATCAGCCAGATGAGGCCGTGAAACTGGTGCAGGGCTGCGTGGTGACGGACAGCCGCACCGTGCACGATAAACTTGAGACGGAGGTGTTGTCGATCAAGGGTGCCGAGAAGAGGACACATATCGAGCTGCTAGCCTTGAAAGAAGCCCTGGCCATTCGCTGGGTGCACTGCGAAACACAGCTGGTAAACAGCCTCACCAAAAATGGGGGCTCTCGAGAGTACGAGCTGTTGGAGGATCCGACCATGATGTCAGCCCGACGCCGGAAAGAGAGAGGCCTGCAACCTCTTGAACAGAGTCGATTTCCAGAAAGTAGTCATGAATTCAATCAGACTTCCCAAATCAAAGATAATGTTTTCCCGAGTGACCAAAGGTCTACTCCTTGTTCAATTTCGGAGGAGGGAAGGAGGGGCATGCAAGTCATACAGACTTGGTGCTGCTTCCTCGCTGACAGGAGTCACCGCACATCCGAAGCTACGAGAGGATCAGACAAAAGGCCTGCTGCTCAGGGAGGGTTTAGGTAGCTCCGAGTAATCCGAGCCATAGAGAAACCTTCGACCCTGCGCTTCCTTCCTCTACCGGGCTTGGGATCGTCATCTACGGTGTCTCTACCACTTTCAACCCCTATATAATCCCAGTTTCCATTTCATTTTCCATTTTCTTTTCCATTTGATTCTCCATTATCCCTATATAACCCCAATATACTATAATAGTAGTTTCCATTTTCTTCTCCATTGTCCCAATATTAACCTAATATACTATAGTAGTTTCCATTTTCTTTTCCATTATCCCAATAGAACCCCTATAATATATACCTTATTTAACCCTGTATACCCCTTTAAAGGGACCTAGGGTTTCCATTTTCTTTTCCATTATCCCAATATTAACTTAATGTTCAGCGCGAGCGAAGTTTCTTCGTTCTCCTCCAGAGAGGTGTCCCGCGTGAGAACTTCACTTCCCTCGAGCAGGGCACTGTCCTTGGCATCATACTCGCTACAGGTTACTTCATTCGAGGACATCGTAGATTTAGTTCGAGGTATTCTTGGGTCATAGCCATAGTTGTTGCGTAACCCAAAAATTGTGGCAGTAGCCCAAGGACGGGTGAAGGTCCTGCACTTAAGCAACTTTCGGGTTCAGGGTGACAAGCAACAGTAGGGTGCTGTCTTCACCCTTCTCCAGAGTTCCGATGCCTTTGCCAAGCGAGCAGTAACTTTGCAAGCCACATTGTGCATTAACCCCGAACCCTAAACCCCTTGTTCTAGTAGCGCTACACACTGGTACCGCTGTTGATTTACGCGCTCCTGGACTGGAGCCTGCATGACATAAGCTACCCCCAGACCCTCCGGACAATGGTACTTTGGGTACATCAGCGGTCCTTCCATAGAACCCATCTTTTCTAGTGAAGTGCTGCGCACGGTAAAGACAACAAAGTTTGCCTTTTGTCACCTGCACATCTGCATCCTCCATTGCAATGATTCTGTGCATGGGATACATGGCTTGAAGGTAAGGGATGACACGTGCTTAAAGGTTGAAGGATAGACTGTCGAGAATCGTATGCGGCATGCTAGAAGTGCTGCGAGTGACTTCTGTAGAAAACCCAAGGGTTCTTTCCCAGCGTGCCAGTACGAAAACCGATCTCCACAGGAGGGACTTAGAATGCTGATTAGACAAGCAGGGGCCGACATGCACTTTGCCAGCCCGATTTGGGAATATGTGTGACCGTAACTGCGGGCAGATCAAAGAAATGGGCTTTCTCTTCTACCCCCCTAGAAAATAGAAGGCTGCGAGTGGGCAGGATACTGGAGGGGGATGGAAGTCTACCTCCCGAAGCTACATCCCAGAAGCCCAATTTCGAACTCCCAAGAAGCCCTCAATCCTAAACCGATTAAATCACGGATCCTGAACTCTAACCTGTGCGCAGACCCAAGCAACTAAATCATAGTCTAAGCTCCTCATATCCCCCTATAAGAATCCCCTACATAATCGAACCCCCTTTATAACCCAATAAGGAGTTTAGATGAGAGCTCAGGTGATTTGGACTTCTGGGCACCCTACCTCTGGCTGCGCTGCTGACTGTACTGGGAGATCCTCCTCGAAGTACGGGGCCTCGAGGGCCTCAGGAACCCAATGCACAGGATGAAGGATAGGGCTGTTGGGGGGGCTTAGGGCGCAGGGATTGGGGTTCAGGGAGTAAGGTTTGGAGGTCAGGGCTTAGGGACAAAGATGTAAGGTTATTGTTTAGGATAAGGTTTAGGGTCTAGATTTAGGTTTGAGGGCCTGAGAAACCCAGCACTCCTTGATGTCTGCTACCGCCCCCCCCAACACTCCCTAAAGCTCTCTACTTGAGGGCACCATGGAGCTTGGGAATGTGATATACCGGTTGCCGAACCCATTAATTAGTATCTCAAGGGCCCCTCAAATTCAAAGTTCCCAAATGACTGCGCACCTCTGCTGCTGCGTCACTTCGCAACGGGACTGTCATGTCCTTAGCATCATGGGGGTTTGGGCGAGCCCCTGTGAACTTCAAAGCCCTTAAAGCCCTTTCCGATGGCCCAAGCTCTGAATGGCTAGATCCCCAAAGTATGAACCAAAACGCCAGGCCCAAAAGCTTTGCGCAGATCTAATCCAGTGAAGCCAGAAACTGAAGCTTAGGGTGCTGTTTGCCAGTGAATTCCCAGAACCTGACGGCCCTCCCCGAACAAGCACAGCCCATATTGTAAAGAAATCCACAAATTTCCTCCTGTGACCGAGCAAGGGCTCCTGGTCCTCAACTATTGCATAGACCTTGGCTGCTTTCCTGCATCTTGCCGAAAGGTCATGATCTGCATATCGTTTCACTGACAATGAAGCCGGCATCCCCAAAAGCTACAAACGTACCGGGTGTGGGTAGGGATTTGTCAACGGTGTCTTTCCCTCATTTGGAGGTCATTTTTTGAGAGGTATTTAGGGGGACCTTCCTAAGATTGATGCATGCCCATTACTTAGTAAAGGATCCCTCAAAGTTAACGTAGTGAAATTACTCCAGTGCCGCAAAGAAGCCTCCATTAAGCTTCCATATGTGCGTGGCGCAGGAACTGTGGGAGTCCCGGATAAGCCAGCCATAGCGATAGGGGATATTCAAAAGACGACTTCAGGCCGAGGAACCTGAAAACTACCGCTACAATGCTACAAACTCTCGCTCGCATTCTTCGCGCCGCCTGCTAAAACTCGTCTACTTCTCCGGTCGTTGAGAACGCTGTATCAAGAATCCAGACTGTCCCAACTCTCATACTGTTCGTCATGTATTGCACATTATTGACACCAATATCAGCATACTAGTAGCAGCCGCAACCGCAATAGTCGTCCTCCTCGTCCTCACCTCATCTTTGTCTGTGCTATAAGTAGTTGTCATTGCTTTTCTGCTATTCTATCATTTTCTCCTGCAAGCCGGCTCAGAACTGCGGGCTACCGACGCCATGCTCACGCGTGTGACATTTTCAGCGGTTCACAAGTAATGCTTTCAGGTGCAGGGTTCAGAGTTCTCAAAGAGAGGGTTTGAGACCTTTGTTGATGCTCCAGAATCATGCACACTGCAGGTAGAATTCTCAGCTAGCATTGGGTTGCTGTGGCGTGCTCATGCTGCTAGATGCCGCAGGAAAAAGACCAAGGCTATTCTTGGGGGTCACAGGGCTTTCGCTGGGTCTTTCAAAGAGTGAAGAATTTTCCGAAACTAGATCCAAAACATGCGCGGCGATTCGATCCGAGCAGGCCTAGTCTGTCAAAGCCACACTACTTGATTGAGTGCAGTAACCCAAGCCCACAGGTGGTTGACTCGAACTCGTACGGTCCAAACTTCAAGCCGGCACAAAATGGGGCGGCCACAATTGTTGGACACCCGCATACAGTATCTTCCACACACCTATGCGTCCCCCCGGCAACAACACGTGCAACGCCATACCTTGCTCCTAAAAGATTTGGAACATACATACCTCAGCCTCGAGATCCCGTGATCTTGTAAAATTGTCCCTGAACCCAAGACCCCAGTCTCCAAACCCGAAACTCTCAACCCTAAAGCTTTTAATTGTGCACCTGCTAGTGCAGTTATGCATGTTCCCCAGCCTGTTCGTTGGCGACTCTTCCTCTTTTGGAGCAGTCTCCTGCCAATCCCTAAGCACTATGGCTGAAACCCTAGACTCAATTCTAAACTGGTCTGAAATGAGGCAGGATAGCCAGACGGATGAGCGCAGGAACACTCAGAATTATACTGGAGTCGCTGAAGCTACCATGGACCCCGAAGAGGATCCATTAAAAACCATTGTCTTTTTCGAGCGCCCTCGTCTGAAGGCCCTAGGAAATTGTCCAATCCATGGTGTTTGGGCATGGGGGTTAAGGTGTGGATCTACTTAAGGACTGATTCTTTAATTCGATCCCCTTAATCTGAAGAAAACACAGAGCACAGCTCCTCAGTGTAGGCAGATGAAAGAATTGCTGCTAGGGTCCTTTAACCCTCCATATCTACAAGGTAAAGCTCAGACCACCATTTCGCATAGTCATGGATTTGTCCCATCTGCGGGCTCCAAGTTTAGACGTGTCGTGCTTATCCTTCTGGCAACCTTACTACATGTTATGAATTGTGGGTCGAGGAGACAGGCGCTGCGTGAACTAATCCATAAGTAACTTGCAATGGGGAGCACCCCTCTACTTCGAGAAGCGCCCAAGCACATGCTTCTTGCAGAGACTTTGCCACAGGTGCTTTAGGCCTTTTGGGCTCATGATGCCTTACAGGATTCCGTCATGATTCCCTGGAACCCATAATCCATACATACACCAAAATTTTCAAGGAACTTCCCCTACCCCCCACAACAACCGTCATAAACGCCAGGAATCCTGAGCCCCCAAACCCAAAGCTACTAACCGTTGATGAAGGAAACACTCCACTACTTAGGGTCCTTCAACCTGTAGGAATTAGGGGACAGGGGTGGTGCAGAATTTCCCTCCATGAGCAGAATCCCCTCCACCCACTCACAAACCTCCACACCTCCTAACAATAAACGTTCCTTGGACAAGATAAAATGGAGTTTTGCATTATTTGGGGGGTTGCATCAGCCCTTGTAAAATCTTTTAGGCATTGAGCTCTTACGCTCCTCTTTATACACATGAAATTATCAGGAACAGTAGATAGAATCTTAGGGTTATATTGGGGTTATATTCGGATAATGCAAAAGGAAAATGGAAACAACTATTTAGGGTTTAGGATTCAGGGGGTATATGTGGATTTTATTGTAATATACCCGAAGCTCCTATTCTATCTACTTAAGGGGGACTTAAGGGGGACTGTATCTTTAAAGCATGAATAACCGCAAACCTATACGCATCTTTCGGGGGGTTCCCCATGTAGGGATGTTCCCAAAGAGGAGCCTATACGCCCAGAAACTTTAAGCCACTTGAACCTAGATAATTGCTGTATGTATGGTCAGGTGCCAGCAGCCCGGCCGCCCTCCCGCCCATGGTATGACGATGGCTATCTTCTAGGCGAAGTCAAGATTAGACTATCTCCCCCGCCCCTCCTGTGGCCTGTTGTCTGGGCCTTGTGGTTTAAATAAGGCTTCTAGTGTTTGTGGAAGGTTTCTAAACTATTTCTCCTGCGATCAGGTGGCCTGTGGTCTGGCAGAGTTTGCACTAGGTCGATGGAGGGTTTACAAAGGGTCTATAATGTTGATGGCGGGTTGTAGATGTTTCAAAGAAGGTTTAAAGAAGTTTGATAGAGAATAGAGGGTTCATGGCTTTTACAAGGCTCATATAAGACGAGGACCACCCCAATCCCTGTGACTCCTGTGACAGTGAGTACTCTTGAAGCGCGACCACATTTTGAGATTTTAAAGGGGACGCCAGTTGCGAGGATCGTGGTCAGAACCACCCACGACCCCTTGTGACTATTGGTGTCTTGAAGAAGTGCGACGAAGGCAAGGGGGGCTAAAATTCATCAGAGCCACGATGATGGCTGCTTTGAGGCACCAAACAAGGGGGGGAGGAAAAGCAGAACGCAGGACCATATACTGCCTACAACGCTTGGAATGCCTGCCCCCTGGCAAAAATAGACATAATAGTACTAATTGTGCGAGTAATATTCAAAATACTAATAAGGATGCTAATGCTCGTCAGAGTACTAACAATAGTAAAAGTAGTTCAGCAACCTCAGAGCACTCCTCGTAGGGAGCGGGCAAGACTATCCGAAGGCCTGACAGTCACACACTTCCAGCTCCAAAGCAGCGGTTTAGGTATACGGTTCTTTGAGGACACTGTACGCTGGAAAGAGCTTGTAGGGTTCCGTGGCTGTACGCCGAAGATGCTCACACGAAATTTCAAAATCCTCGTCATAGTGCTAGCAACGAAGACAAGAGTGACATCAATTCCTGAATACGTAACGACGACAAGTGCAGCAGCTGAAGACCCAGGCGTACCTATATAACCCATTATAGTAGTTTCCATGTTCTTTCCCATTATCCCTACATGACCCAAATATAGTCCCTATATAATCCCAATATAACCCATTAGAAGGCGCTGAATCTCTGAACTGAGGTCTAAGTTCCTTGCAATAGCGGTCCTGGTTTGCGGTCTGAATTACGCCATGTCCTACAACTGGCGCACTTCGAGCGACCATGATCCAAAGAAACGCCCATGTCTGTCAACCCACAGAACCAGAGACATATCCATAGTATGAGAGTCAGGAACAGTTTCCAATCTCAAATCCAACAGGGTTTGGGGTTCAGGGTTTAGGCTAGTTGCCGGCAGGCTCTGACATGTGACTACTGGAAACTATATTTCAAAGTTGAGGGGTGATGAAGACTGGCATTCTTCTCAGAACTGTTTGGAGGCTCTCGGGTAGTTAGTTCAGTTATAAGCATAGCTGCCCACCTATAACCCTACCTGCATCTCATGAACGAGACTCCTGCAATACCTCAAATGTACATGGGGAGGTGGCTCCCCTTACCCTAAACCCTACAATCATTACGAGGATATCTGCTACCAAGATGCTGCAGTGGGGCTCCTCACGTCGCTTGCAGACTTTGAGGGCTTGTGGATAAGGAATTCAATTCATCCCCTGCCCTTCATAGGAAGTGTAGGAAAGCATGTAAGGACGATGGGCTGTTTGTAGGTAGGGTTCACACAAACTTTGACAGAGGGCTTCAGGCCGGAATCACAGGAGCCTCTACCACAACTCCCGTACCCAAGAGGCTTGGAAACCATGATTTGGGATTCGCGAGTTCGGGGGTTAAAGCCATAAAAGTCTGCAGCAACTGATTTGAACATCTCTGATTAGCCATGATGGCACATCTTACTCCCACCTGATAATGACACTTGAAAGCGCACAGAATTTAATCTGAGGAAGAAACAAGCGACTTAAGGTTCTAGCCACACGCGGAGGTATAACGTTCTTTTGCAGATGCCTCTGCCCAACCTTGTTTCCACTTACAACTGCGAAGTTCAAAGGTCCCCGCAGCGCCCTAGCCGAGGGAGTAGCCTCTCAAGGAGCTACCCTCAACAAAACAAGAGGTTTTCAAGCATTATGGTCATTTTGCTTGAATTTTTGCATATCCCGAAGATGATGCCACCCCCCACGTGTGATGGCCTCAAACAGCAAGGAACCCCTTTCAGAAAGCTTCAATCATTCACTTGCGCACCTTGCAGCCTGAATTGCGGTCTCGTGGGCAAAATGTGCTACTACCTGATATGTACAGCTCTTGCACCACCTGCATGAGATTCAAGAAGAGTAATTTTATGATCAAGGACCAGGTGTGAAGAATTGACTTTCTGTATGAAAGTCGCAATAGCCGCAAAGCTCACTGACTACTCTGGCCAAAGCAATTCTGAAAGCTCGCAAAAAGAAATGGATGGCCAAGCTTTAGCTGTCTGCCATACACTTTGAATCAGGGACATTTTTAGAAGCTTGTTCAAGCAAAATTTCCCACTACTTGGGACCCTGGACTGTCCTTCATATCCGAATTCTTCTGCTTTTTCCTGGCGAGTCACACTTGTTAACGTGACAATCATGGTTAGAGACCTTGGATTGAAGGTGAGTCAGCATCAAGGATGCTTAGGAAGATGTACTACATTTGAGTAATGCTTTTTGTGTGGTTGAACCCAGTAAGATTATGTTCTTTATTTAAAATACCATACCCCAAAAGGAGGAATTCTTTTTACTCTTTATTGGGTACAAGACTGTCCCCAAATAGAGTACTTCTCGTTTGGGTTGTAGACTTGCTGACAAAACACTCCAAGTCCAAGCACATCAGGAAATATCAGCCCAACGCTCAATACGGAATGGGGAAATGGATGCCTGTGTATACTGGAAAAACATAATAGGAACCCTACATCTCCTTACTGTAAGTGTAATCCCCTTAGACCTGTAAAAGATACAGTATTACTAATGATTCCTGAGTTATATTACACAGAAATAGAAATTCTTTAGGACCACAGCTAAAACCACTTGATTGGGGCCCAACACAACCTGTAATCCATTCTCCCATTCCGGCTGTAAGCGCCTGAGGGTGACATTCCCTGCGAGGCTTTGACATTGAAAGGAAATTCCTGAAACAGTGGTACCTCTTCTTAGCCTGGGCATAGGGGGGACTCCAGGGGGCTGGGGGTTCCTAGTGAAGAATCTTGAAAATCTCTCATCTAGCTCAATGATCGCTTAGACCCACCTGCACCCATGTGAAAAGTTATGGCAATCCCCCCCCACACACCCCAAAAAGAGTCATCCAGGTCCTTGTTGCAAGCATGCCTCCCTAAAGCATCAATCCACTACGCTTAGCTCTAAATCCGACACCCCGGTTATCTTGGTTATCTTGGGTAGTGTGGAAGCCAAAAAGTTACTGATAACACTTTGAGGTCTATTTGAGGTACCCTATACCATAACTGTACAAGAAGTCAGGAACCGTAGCATTGGTAGTTATTTGGAGTTCTACATTACACTACTAAACCCCAAACCCCTAAAACCCTTCAAACCCCTACACCATGGATACCCAACACATGGTAAGCTCGGAGGCATCACCCGACGGCGATTCGATCGCCATCTTGCAGTTTTTGGTTGGAGTCCTGGCTTCAGGCTTCCAGGGTTCAAGACTAGGGGTTTCAGGTTTGAGCTGAAGCTCTAAGGGCTGGACGTAAACAAGCCCTCCTGGACCCTCAGATTTCAGGATTTTAGGCTTTGGGTTGAGGAATTAACGGTCGAGTTTGAAGTTTTAAGGGCTTTTGGGTTGTGTTTAGCTCAGGATTCCTAAGTTTGGGTCGGGGGTCGGCTGTAAGGCTCAATCATAAGGTTTGGGCCACCAAGGGAATCTGGGCTGGGTACTGGGTAGCATACATGCTCTGAAGAATCCTTCTGAGAAATGGTACGAAATCGGGCACATAATTTGAGGAGGATGGCGGGGTGGCTCTTGAGAATTGTCTTTGTTGACTTGTGGGCACAAAGAGGCAAAACCTAGAACCCCGACCTAAAACACCTACATGGGTATTTCTAAAACTTAAAGGTCTCACTTTGGAAGTCCCTTCTCGAAGGATGACATGATCTTGGAGCATGAAAGGGGCAGCGCTTGTTCCGAAAATGCCCACTAGGCTTTCACTTCATCAGCAAAACAAAAGGAACCCTGGTCCTAAATGGCTGTCAAGGCTGTGTTACCATGCTCTCCAAATTAAAGCCTAGCATGCTACTGTGAATGGAGGAAATGATGCACCACGTTACACAAAAATTACAGCATGTCGTGGCTGCAGCATAGTAGAAGGTTTCCTACATACACCCTGCGTTCCTTCTGAAGGCATCGTAGAAACTCTCCTCTTCTACTATGCTTTTTGCAACATAACGATCCCTACGCCTCAAGCCTTGGACCGTAGCAGCATGAAAAATGAAGAACCTCCCGTTCGCAATCCTTTAGCCCCGAACCCTGTGCAAATCAGTTGGGCTCCTGCATCCTGAACCAAGCCCAAAACCTAAACCTCAACTGCTAAACCCTCCAATTCTTCATCTTCCTGAGCCCCCAAACTTTGAACATTAAACCCTCTCTAAATCCCCAATGCCTGAACTCTAAACCCTACACCGTGCTCCTTTTCCAGGTGCTTGTTGTTGACATAGCAGCCCGAGGTTCCAGGAACGGACATCTGGACCACACCGGACTCCAACCATCCTTTTGGACTCAAGTAGAGTTTAGGGTTTAGGGTAGGGTTTGGGGTTTAGGTTTGTTATGATGTTACGTGGAACATGCGGTACACAAGCTGCAAGGTAACGTCGAATGCATCGCGGCTTGCGAGGTGCTGCCATGGCCTGACTGTAGAAGGCCATCTAACACATTGCTCCGCCCCACGCCGTCTAAGGCGGCCAAGCCGTCCAAACCTCCTCCTTTTATGCTTAAACCTAAATTCAGCTAAGTCCATCTTGGTCAATAACACAAACTCATGTTCATGTTGTGTTTTGGCTGAAGGGATCTTGAAGCTTGGGAGAGCCCTGAGAAGCACCTTTTTGTGAGATGCTTGAAAGGTAAAGCTTGTTCAAATGCAGTGCGTTTTTTGGGTCGAGCCGTTCATATTGTAAACTGCATCCCACTGCATCCCTCTGAAAGTACTTTGGCCGACCGTCTTGTTGAGAAACTGCCACCTTCAGTGTCCCGACAGGTGGCCGGCCTCTTTGGCACTCCAGGCCTTTAAGATCAAGGAGCTAGTGTCGAAGCTCATTGGCTTGGGTTTGCCACTGCCATAAAGCGTACGAAAATGCTTCAGGCCTACGGTGTGCAGCGGAGTGTTGGCTTGCACCAAGGCCCGGTGGTCGAGTACAAGCTGCATGTCATTAAGCTTGCCAAACAAGATGTAAATCATTCCCAATGATCTCCAAACCTCACGCCGCAATGTCAACAAATACACTCCCAGGCCCTACTGAAGAAAAAAGAACATCCCTTTTACATTGTCAAGGCTTGAGGTGCCTGCTGTTGGGCGCAAGCAGCGAAAGGAGCGACGCAACATTTATGCTGCTTACGTGCATGAGCAGCATACACCTTGGAACTCGCACACGCTTGCATGGCTGTTTCACTGATAGCACGGACGCTCCAACACCTCAAACATGTTCTCGTGAACCCGAGGCTTCGCGGAGTTCCACTGCGCACTATCATCGACAGTCACGAAAATGGGCACCTTGTGGAGCCACACGCGGCGCGCGTACATGCCTGTTTGCAAGAGGCCTAAAGTGCGCAGGGAGTTGTTAGCTTGCACCCAAGCCCAGTGGTCCAGCACAAACTGCACGTCACTCAGTTTCTTAAACAGTATGTAACCACGGGGATTCCCGTTACAGTCTTTGAGGTCCGGAGCTGGTGCCCCCTGCACCATTTGGACGCACGGAGCGCCCCAGCTGCAAGAGATTTGGTGAACATGCTTTTGCCGGCCCTGGAACCTCCAAGGCCCGGAACTCGTACCGGACAACTCGGCTTCAGGCAAGGTTTCTCAGATGTGCACAGCACTCTTCAGGTTGTTGGGTTTTTTAAGAGACAAACTACATCATGTTGAGCTACTTTCAGAAGCGAAGTGCGGCATAGAATAGAGGTATGTATAGGGATATAGGTTGACAAGGTGCGTATTTAATGGTAGGTCAATCGCCGAGCGTGGACGGGCACTTACCAAAACAACCTTCGCGCATTCAGGACCAGCTGGGAGCATCTGCCGGGCTCGCTCGAACAGTTTCCAAACCCATACGCACCTGACGCCTGAGTAGCAACCTCTAGAGAAGTATGCGTAAAGATACTGATCAAACAAGCATCTTCAGGCGTAGTTCTGAGAGCCCGCATGCACATAGCTACCATGAGCCCCGAACGCATTCTGCAGATAGACATCATGCGGAATCTTATGCTCCGACCAGAAGGTGTCCAACCACCATCCTTTGCTGGATAATCTTTCCAGGGCTTCTACCCCGAAGTCGCCACTTTCAGTGTAAGTCGCCGGCACGCTTTGATGAGATACAAGACTTGGCATACAACAGGGCCCCAAAGAACTCAGACTTCCTCTCATCCCATTGAAGCTGCCGCGTCCAAATATTTCGTGTTCGTACGGGTAGGTCTGATCTCGATGTTGCTCATCTTAACAATGGGCCTTGTCCGTGTCCCTACAAGTGTCGCAGTCTCCGATGTGAGATTCTCTTGTGAGGACACCAGACCATGACTAACAATTTTGAAGCACTCTCGGGGCCCCGGGTCCCGAAATTCACTTGCAGAGGAGGGCCTGCACCTTCCAGGACACCCCCCACTGAAAAAACCAGCCAGCCCCATCCAGAACAAGAGGCTTAGGGTTTGGGGTATTGACTTCACAAGGCAAACAGTACTGGTTGCAAGGAGAACTCCTTCCGGTACTGGGCCCATCGTGGGCGCCACTGCAACCGTGGCTGTGCTGAGGCGGGCTAGGTGGAGACCTTTCGCCATAGAGGGCGAAGGGCTTAGGCTCCGCCCACCCGCAGTAGGTGAGCTGCCTAGGCCTTGAGTCTAGGGTTTAGGGTTTGGGTTTTAGTGTTTGGGGCTTAGTATTGGGAATTTAGGGTTTTGGGGTCTAGAAGATTTGGGGTTTAGGGTTTGGGGCTTAGTATTTGGGATGTAGGGTTTTGGGGTCTAGGATTTGGGGTTTAGGGCTTGGGCTTTTAGGGTGTAGGCTTTGGGGTTCAAGTTTCGGGTTGTAGAGGGATATTTACGGCTGCTTAGGGATTATGTAGGGACAATATGGGAGTATATTGGATGATATAATATGGGGAATGTACAGGGGTCATATAAAATCATACAGGATTATATTGGGTTAAGGCGTTAAGGGATATTACCCAATGCAGGAGAATCAAATGGAAAAGAACGAAAAAGAACTGGACTCTGGAAAGATGTAGGGATTGAAGGCTTCTGAGCTAGGCAGGCATATTCTAAACAGACTAGTGTTCAGCAATAAGACGGAGAGCCATATAGGTTGTCAGCTGGATGTAACGTCTTTTCCTACCGAGTTTCGGATTCAAGGTTTGAAGGTCTGGGCTTCTAGGTGTGGTGTTTGAGTTTAGGGGTTCTGGGGTTCTAGGCTTAGGGTTGGGCTTTTGGTTCAGGGATTCAGGTTTGGGCTTAGGGGGGTCACGGTTGGGAGTTGAAGTCAAGTGCTTGGAGCTTTCCGGTGCAGTGGTAGGATGTAGTGGTTTCAAGAGGGGGGAGATGAGGGGCGTGTGGCAGAGTACATAAGGCTTTGGAGACTGCAGGTGGATATGAGTTCGTGTCCAGGGAGTTCTGTTTACGAATCCAAGGCCTACAGTCTACCGTCCTAGGTGATACTATACCCTGGACCCTGATGAAACTGCTAGAAGACGCTTGGGAAGCCTGGGTCCATAGAAAATGACTGGACCAACATAAGGATCAGGAAAGTTCTCCTGCAACAGCTAGGGTTTGAGAGGAGGGCACGGGTTGGTTGAGTTTGGACATGCAACATCATGACCATGGAATCCTGATTGTCAGCTGAGCTTTGCACGTAGCAGTAGGTGCTCTTTGGAGATCTTGGAGCATTTGACCTTGCCAGGCTCTCGGGCTCAGGGGGGGCGGGGGGAGGGTGGTTTTGAAGGTGCGCGTGTAGAGTTTAGGTTTAGGGTTTAGGGTTCGGATACCTGGGGGCAATTCCTACTGACGCGTTGCCTCCGATGCACATTGTCAAGTGCCTGGTTCGGCGACTGCCCCCAAAACCATGCTAGTTATTCCTCATGCCTAAACGAAACAGTGGAGACTTCTCACCATCTGAAGCAACCTGACACCCCAAGCCCATGATCCCCATACCCTAGACCCCAAACCCTAAACCCTAAATGTAAACAACAATGACGCCCTTGTAAGCTTAGGCTTGAGGGTCTCAAGCCCAAACCAATGACACACTCAAGTCAACTCAAGACCTTCTGAAACTGAATCCCCAAAAACATGCAGAAAAATGAATCGGGAGTTTGTCAAAATCATCTCGAATATAATCCTTTAGGGGAAGTCCCCGTTTTCACCCTATTATCCCAATAATCCCGAAGGTTCTTTACGGTATATCTTCAGAACCCAGCCCTCTGCCCCCCCGAAAAATTCTGCAAACTTGGCCAGTGGACCGGAAAGTCGCAGTTGGCATCGCGGCCGATCACCACTTGCGTCTTGCGGCCACACCAGGGACACAGACTTGGGGTTTAGGATTTGGGGTTCCAGTCGGTGTGGTTTTCTTGGCACTACAAGTTTGGGGCTTAAGGCTTCACTTTCCCATTTCAGGCGCCCTTTTTTTGGCCGAGTTCGAAGGCTTGAGTTTGGATCTGTGGTTTACGTGGGAACCATGAACGGAACTAATGACATGTCATAGGCATCCAGACTTCTGTAGTCCTTAAAAACTTAAGAGGTTGTCATCACGAGACAGGATTCACCTCCAGAGATATATTGGAATGGGCAAGGCCCCAAGTCATAGGATCCTTGCACTGAACCCTATAAACCTTAGACCCTGAACCTGAAAAAGCCCTAAGCCCCCAAGAAAGGGTTCCAAGAGTCAGGAGGTTGACATCACTGCCCTCAGCACGGAAACTTGCACAACGAGTTAACGAAGCATAGTGCTTCCCTATAGTCCCATTGTAAAACGCAGCTTACTATTCTCTAAAGTTCAATGCGCCTCAAACCCCTCGAACTTAAGCTCCAGACTCTGTCATTTCCCAAGGGTTTGGCCCCTGCAGCCCCACCCAGCATCAATTTCAAGCCTTGTTCGAGGTCAGCGTCACGCGAGTCTCCTTGTCCTGTGGATCACCTCTATGGAAATGGGGTCATCTTCGGTAGAACACCTGCCCCTGTTTTGATACCTCTCTACAGAGAGCTCAGGGCTTTCTGAAGACTGGCGTGGTAACAGGTAGGCTAGATATATGCAGAGAGTGTAAGGGGGATTGGTAAGCGGTAATCCCAGGGATTGTAGAGTCACAAACTTACCTGCTACTTCCAGACTATCAAAATGGAACCCGGCTGCATAGCAGAGGTCCACGAGGTATGAAGCATGGCCGAAGCATGGTAGTGCGTATGCAGTAACAGTAAGGAGGAGGCTGCGGGAGTTGCGGCAGTAGAGCTCCTCTTTAAGAAAACGCACGATTTCAGGTTTAAGGGTCCGGCGCAAGGGCTTTAGGAAAAGAGTTTAGGGCTTGAGATTTGGGGTGTAGGGCTCGAGGTGTCCCAAATGAGGACTTCTCGGAATGCATGCTAAACCCCTGCCAATTGAACTCTGATTCTCGAACCCGCGCACTTCATTAGTCTTTCAGCAAATGACGAGGGGCTACAAGCATACAATCAATCCAAAACAGCCCAATTTTGCAATCAGAACAATCTTCTGTAACCTATACTGCTGTTACTGCGACCGCGGCTGCTACTGCTGCTTCTATGAGGATGACAGCGACAACGAAAGCATCTCCAACGACGACCACACTGCTACTACGCCACTAGTAGCACGGAGAATAAGGCTAGCGCTAACGCCAACCCTAAGAACTGACACCTACCCTAGTCTGTAGGCTTAAACACTACCAGTAGCTGCTAATACCACTGCTCTTAGGACTTGTAACTTGTATAGTGGGAGGGAGAGCTGCGTCATAACGACAAGGATGCTTCCCCACAGCCAGCAACAGCAAATCCCATCTTCCACCATCCCGCCTGCTTGCCGACAAAAAAGCTCTGCAAAAACCTGATCACTGTAAGCACGAAGGGGCTCAAGCTGGGTTTAGGGTCTAAGGTTTAGGGGTTTAGGGTTTGGGGGTTTAGGGTTTAGGTTACAAGTACAGGTCAAGAATTGGGTTTAGTAACTTTTCTGTTTCCGTGATCTCCCATGTAAGGAACAGATCCTTAAAGGTGACAAGAAGTTCCCTACGCAAGCTCTGAATCTTGAGCCGCTTCTCTCTCAAAGGATTCATCAAGCTCATATGAGCTAGAGTCCATCCCCCTTAAGTCCCCGTATAGTAGTCCCCTATATAACCCCATTAAGGAGTTTAGACTATGGCACATATGGGGGCTTCATGAAAGGGGATCCCACCTATTTCTTCGGCATGTGGGGGCTTCCCAAAATTAGGGGTCTTTTTTGGGGGTCCCCATAGTAAGGACTATAGTGACTATAATTGTACTATATTGGGGCCTATGTTGGGGTCCCCTTATTCTGAGAAATTACTCTGTACTGCAGAAGGGGCAGCGAAAAAATCTCTGTATAGGTGGCAGAAGGGTTGGATATGAACTCGAGGACGAAGTCTACGAGAAAACGACCTAGCTGAAGTATGCCGGTACCAGGGTTTAGTCTCGTGGCTTCTACAAATAAGCAAGGGCAACTCTCTGAAAAAAAAACAGCCACAGAACACTAAACCCCAATCCAGACACCCTGCAAGAAATCATATGGTAGTTTCCCTAAATAGGAGGACACCGAAATGCACCCAAACCCAGAAAAGTTCAAAGACCTACCGTGAGGATCCCACACCTTTAAACCCCTAAACCCTGAACCCTTAACCTTTGAATCCCAAACCCCAAACCCTAAACCTTAAACCCCAAGCCTTGAGCCCTAAAACCCCCAAACCCCAAATCCCAACGCCCCGCTCAGCTCTAAAGACAGGGCGCTGTTTCGGCTGCTACCTCGACAGCTGCCATTCTAGTCTGACAACCTCCGGGTTTAGGCTTTAGGGTTGAGGGTTAATGTCTAGGTTGAAGGTTAGGGTTCGGGCGTAGGGTTGAGGGTTTAGGGTTAGGGCGTAGGGTTCAGGGTTAGGGCTTAGGGTTGAGGGTAAGGGCTTAGGGTTACGGGTTTAGTGGTGTAGGAATAGTCACAATGATAAGAATAGCAATCATACGTAGTAATCATACGTAGCAACCAGACTAATAGAAATAGGCAAACCACGACCTACTTCAGATACCTTAGGGCTTAGGTTCCAGAGGTTCAAGATTTTGGGGGTTCTCCAGGGTTTCGGGTTTAGGGGTTTAGGAGTGGTATGCGCAGCAGGTGGTATGCCTCGGGAGGTGGCAGGTCGTCAGCATGCTTGCTGCCTGGGGGCAACCATTTCAGACTCTCATACGGGCTACAAATCATACTTCCCATGTAATTTGCCGACATGGGTTCCTCTGAGGGAGTATATTAAAGACTATACTAAACTACCAAAGGGACAACTATGTCTCGTATTGGTCCCTTGGCAAGCCAAACGTTGACAGTGGCTCAGATGCTTTGTTAGCTTTTGGTTGCCCCCCCGCAGACCGCACGCGGAGTCCATCCTAACTTCCCAACCGGCTGTTGACGAGCGGAAAAGCTAAGACGGTTGGACCCCCACCCACTGATTCACAGAAATGATGGCGATTAATTGCATTAGGCTACTAATACTACTGTATGCTACTTTAAGTGGGAGGGTGCCTAACCCAACTAAGAACCTTGTTCGAGGCCAAGCTGAAACATCATCAGGTTGCCCTGCAACAAATTTCAGAGTTCTAGCGTGTGCTGTTCTCAGGGAGCCAACCAACGCCTGAAACTCGAAAGATGCGAAAACCTTCCATGAGAACCCCAAACCCCCAAACCCGCATATTCTCGCTACCTACAACTTCTATGTCTTCAGCTCTCAGGATGATTTTTCCTCAGCTCAGGTAAGAACACAGAGAATTTTGAGAACCCCATCCCCCCCCCTCCCCACCCCCCTCGCGGTCCTCAGGGGCCGACAGCCAACTTCGACGTCGCGTCGAATCTAAAGCTGTGATCCGCGAGGCGGACAAGGCGGAAGAGCATCAGGGGCTCATGCTTGAACAACTAGGACCAGATGGGGTTATACAGGGGTTATACAGGATCATGGAAAGAATATGGAAACTACTACTTAGGGTTTAGTCGGGTTTAGGCTTTAGGACGTAGAGGTTTAGGGTTTAGGGTAGGACCAGATTCTCGGGTGAATATGGAAGGGCCAGCTGTTGCATCTGAAGTCTCCAACGGGGATGACGGAAAAGAGCAGGTGCCCCTCTTCAACTATTATGTGCTTTAGGGTTTAGGGTTTAGGTACCATCATCCTCACATTGAGGGTATATTTGCGTGGCGATTTTGGTTGCCTTCAGACGAATGAGGCCTGTTGTGTGTCAACAATGCCCGTGAAGAGCCCACATTGTTGTTAATTATTGTTATTCTTATTGTTACTGTTATTGTTATTCATAGTACTGATTGTTTCTATTACTGCTTAGTACTATTAGGGATATTCCTACCATTTCAAGTAATATGATTACAACCACTGTCAGTATTACTTTCGTGCATCTGGAAAAGCTGAAGCAAGTATGCTCCTGGCTACATACTTAGGGCTGGACACCCAGCAGAATAACGAACATGATAAGGGCTATTAGTCTAAATTCTAGTATCCCTTTGAATAAGCCCTATACTAGGAAGCCTATGTAGTCCCCTATACAACCCCCTTCACGGACTTTATACTACGGCTCATAAGAACGGGCACGCATTGGCTATGATAACAACCAGAAAAGTCTGCTGCGAAAGAGCGTTTGTCTGCCGTGCGAACAAGCTCCGCAACTGTGTCTGCGACGGTCATCTCACAGGGAGTTTCGGCAGGGGGGAGGGGCAAGTTGCGAGGGAAGCATGTATCTAGACCTGTAGCCCCCCTGAAGGAGATAGAATATGGAATTCCCAACAACCATAATCAGATCCCCATGTACCCCATATTCTATCCACTCAGGTGGGACTACAGTTTCAAACAAAAGTGCGCCCCTTGGACTGCCGGTGGAGGCATCTGCGTCTGCAAGCCCCCTTGGAGATGTTCTGGATGTATCTGACCTACTTGCCACCTTGAAGTAGACACTCACACGGCCTATGAGGCTACATGTTAGCAGGAATCCGACAGTGTGCCTTTACAACCCCTGAGGTCATACAAAATAATTCTGAGCATTGCGCAACTCTTCTCAACTTTAAATAGGACTTTCGAACAAAGCTGATCTGAACTTCCCTCTAGTGATATTGCAGGGCACAGAAGCCTACATGCACCACCACTATCCGTATGGCTTCTCATGTTGCCATGAACCCTAATCTGATTTCCAAGGGACAACTAAGTGGGTTGAGGCTGAAGTCTGATCCATAGCCACCATACTGCTTTTCTTACTGCCAGCTGACCATCCAGACCATATTCTGTCAGGGGACTCTGAACCCTACTGGTACCAGGTACGTTGGGCTCCGTGCTGCTTAGCAGCATATCAGAGCCGAGGCGGAAAGCCTCGAACGAACAGAAGAGGCGGAGCCATCCCAACTACGTTGGCCGCAATTCACCGCGAATCCAGGTACAAAAACTTGCTTTATTGCAAACTCCACCAAGTGGAGCCTTGACAACGTGAGGTGCTGGCATGAAGGGTCAGGGTGGTAGGCCACAAGCTCTGCATTTTGGTTGGAGCCCACTACCCTGATACTGCCAGCACGAACTGTACGAAAATTTTCCACCCTCAGCTGAACCTCATGGTCTTCCTTGCGACGCTGAGATGGTTGCCAGCTCCATGGAGGTGTCAGTTGGGTGAGCGGGTCAATGGATTTGCCTGAAAGCTTAAAGCAACCCGTGTTGCAGGATCCACAAGAAGAAGCGCCTTGCACAGTGTTTTGTTATACAGGAAGAACAAGTCCTGCTTCCTACAAGACCCGTACCACGATGGCCTGAACATACACTCAAAGTCTAGGAATCTTCGCAGGTCACTCTCGCAATTCACAGCCTGGCAGGCCTCAGAATCTACAGAAAACCATTGCTACAATCTTAGCCATACTCGAAGAAGCCGCTACAGACCTTCTAGCACTAAACTACTCTGAACCCTCAAGCCGCTAAAACCTGGGTCCTTCAGAAAAGTGCCAGCCCCACAACCTTGCTTATCGGTCCAAAGCCCCTCACCTCCTTTTCGAACTCCGCAAAACCCTTAACCCTGTCGAAAATTCCTAAATCCCTCAACACTTAAAGCCTTACACCCTGAACCCTTAAACCCTACACCACAACCCTTAAACCCTAAACCCTCCAACCCGCACCCCCTGCACGAGCCCACCTCACGCCACTCACGCCACGCTCGCCATCGTTGCAAGGGCCAAGGCCGTGCCAGCCAAGGCCTGAACTCCAGGGATGAGGGGCTTAGGGTCCAGGGTTAAGGGTTTAGGGTTAAGGGTTTAGGGTTCAGGGTTTAGGGTTTAGGGTTAGATTCACTGGACTCAGGCCCAGGCCCACCAATCAAACTCGTCAAATGAATCAAACTCATCCTAATTAGATTAGTTAGGTTAAGAACTCATTATTTTCAAAATACTGTCCATTACTTATCTTAACTATAGATTAATTAGTGAGATTGACTTGATTAACTTAGGAGTTGATGGTTTTGACGGCTTGAGGACTCTGCGGTTTAATCTTGATCAAGGCGGAGTGTAGCGCTCATACAGTATTGTGGGAGTTTCCCAAACTTTGGGGGAAGGTAGGAAAGGAGGAACTCCATACGTCTAAAGGCCTTACAAGGCTCACAAGGCTCATTTTGAAGATCTCGCAAGTAGCGTTTGCAAGAAGTGTCCAATCTAGACCATAGAGCCCCTGGAAGGCCTTCGCCATCGAGCCAGATGTGACGGTAGCGTTCACCTGAACAAGTTTAGAGCTTGAGGTAGTACCTGATAAAAACACTTTACCGTTCAAGGCTTTTGGCCATTGAGGGGTTCTAGGGTTTTAACAATCTTTTTGCGGCCACCAGGTTTATTCAGAGGCCTTCTAGGCTGTAGAGGTTGTAGGGCTTGGGTTCCTTCTAAAAGGAATCCCCATGCTTGAGATACACCAGTTGCATCCTCTTGTTTAAAGAAAGCAAAGTTTCAGAGGGCCCTAAACTCTAATGCCCTAAACCCCAAACCCAATACTGCAACAAGGCTGCAAAGCCCTGACCCTTCATAGCAAGCTCAGGACCTACGTAAGAAGGACATGGAAGGTTGTCAAAATGTTGGCTCCATTTTGGATACCCTCAAGACTAGGGGCCGTAGAATATTCGGGACCAAAACAAAGCCTATAATCCTGATAACCAACCATGTTGAGAGGTTTGCACGAAGCCTACACCCTAGTATGTCTTTGTCGAATATCCGCTTTGGAATCGCTGCTATGCTCCCTTGCAACTAGCAAGGATCGTCTTGAAGACTTTGTTTGGGACTGCAGTCCCAGTCCGGGGTGAAAACTCATAGTTTGTGATCCTAATGCAACGGGAAACAAGCTAAACGGAGTGGCTACGACAGCTCACAGAGGATTTTGGGATTAATTACAGCAGACGTATGAACGGCGTTTGAACTGATGATGCTTGTGATTGCTCTTGTTTCCATGTTTAACTTTGGGTTTTAGGGGCCGGGCTTCACACCTTCCAGGCTAGGGAGAAGTGTGCCATGGTTCTGATGGCACTCCGGCCCTGAACCTTGATTGCGCAGCACATGTGGAAACCTAAGGCCCTTTCGACCTAAACTTTTTGAATCCTCAACTCTACGCCCGACACCCTGCGAATCCCAAGCCCCAAACTTTAAACCCTAAGCCCCATACACTCAGATTTGGTAACCCTAAACCTGTTCCATGTTGGGATGCTCTTAAAATCTCTTAAACACCAAAGTGCTACTCTACACCACAAACTTCACGAACCATGGCCTGCTCATTCTCATGGTCATGATCATGGTCACCTTAGGGACTGGAGAGCTTCTGAAAACAGCCGGGGGGGGGGGGCGAGGAATCTAGGAAGACAGGGGGCCAAAGGATAAGGACTCTACAGAGGCTGTTCTCAAGAACTCCCAGATAGAGTTCGGATCTTAACAGTGGAAGAAGGTTTTGTAATGCGTCTTGAATATTCATTGGCCAAGGAGCTGCAACAATCTGCATAATAGGGGGCTTCTCCGCACGTAGGGGGCCAGGTGCTCAAAACCGCCAACTGTACAAGTTCCCAGATAGCCCTAGAAAATGACTCAACATATCCAACAAGGATCAAGAATGAAGATGGACATGTAGTTAACCCATCATCAGGCCTTGTCAGTCACATCATAAATAGGGTAGGGCCCCTTTCGCAACGAGATATTTGCAGAGGCCAGTAGGCTCTTATTGGATCTAAGATTCACTGCGAAGAGGATGCATGTCATGCTGGGGACTGTGTAGGATTCTTTTTCTCGTTTATAGAGGACTATCCTGGGGATTTCTGCAAAGATTAATCTCTTGCGACATTCCTCTGTGCTTGCCGCCAAAGGCACAAGCAGGCTCGCGGCTAGCGGCAGGAAGACCGCTGAACAGCTCCATCAGGAAGTGCTTGGTGCTCTCCCATGACCTCACATCTGCGCGCTGATCGTACATGGCCTGCATGGGAGTGTTCGCGCTCCACTCAGTGAAGGTGTGGTAGACTCCGGAACCATACCGTGCGATTTCGTAGGTGGCCTGCGCAGACTCGAACTCCTCCTCCAGCATTGCCATGTCCGTAGCCATGTCATCCTTCACGCCAGAGTGGAGCAATACCTTGGCCGTCACTGGGACGGTGCTGTTGCCACGCACCACCCGTGCACTGGGGCTGATGCCGGAATGGTATCCGACCACACCCAGCACGTCCATGCCCAGAATGGCCATGTTCACAACGCCGGTACCCCCAAAGCAGTAGCCGATGACAGCAATCTTGGTGGTGTCAACGAATTCCAGGGTCTTGACCTTGTCGATTGCAGCCCTGATCTTCGACATGTAGAGGTCCGGATTCCCACGATGCATGCCGGCAGCAGCTGCCCAATCGCCCATGTCCTCCACAGGCGTGCCGTAGCCGTAGATGTCCGCCGCAAAGCCAACATAGCCCAGCCCAGCCAGCATGCGTGCGCGCTCCTTCTCGTAGTCGTTCATGCCATTCCAGTCCTGGATGACCACCACAGCCGGACACTTCATGCTGGCCGTGCAGGTAGTGTGGTTGTAAGCCAGGTAGCCTTCGCAGGTCGTGGTGTTGCAGGTGTAGTTGTGCAGCCCAGTCGTGAAGCCGTCGTCCTCTGGGCCCCGGCTGGCTGCAGGAAGACCGCTGAACAGTTCCATCAGGAAGTGCTTGGTGCTTTCCCACGACCTCACATCTGCCCGCTGATCGTACATGGACTGCATCGGAACGCTCGCGCTCCACTCAGTGAAGGTGTGGTAGACCCCAGAACCATAGCGCACGATTTCGTAGGTGGCCTGCGCAGACTCGAACTCCTCCTCCAGCATTGCCATGTCCGTAGCCATGTCATCCTTCACGCCAGAGTGGAGCAATACCTTGGCCGTCACTGGGACGGTGCTGTTGCCACGCACCACCCGTGCATTGGGGCTGATGCCGGAATGGTATCCAACCACACCCAGCACGTCCATACCCAGAATGGCCATGTTCACGACGCCGGTACCCCCAAAGCAGTAGCCGATGACAGCAATCTTGGTGGTGTCCACGAAGTCATACGTCTTCACCGTGTCAATTGCCGCAGTGATCTTGGCCATGTAGAGGTCTGGATTTCCGCGGTGCGCGGAAGAAGCAGCCATCCAATCGGCCATGTCCTCCACTGGGGTGCCGTAGCCATAGATGTCGGCTGCAAAGCCCACGTAGCCTAGCTCGGCCAGCATGCGTGTGCGCTCCTTCTCGTAGTCGTTCATGCCGTTCCAGTCCTGGATGACCACCACAGCCGGACACTTGCTGCTTGCGGTACAGTGCGATGTCTTGTAGGCCATGTATCCACCACAGGTCGTGCTGTCGCACGTGTAGTTGACCATCATGGCCTCATGCTCGCAATGGTCGTGGCCACCGTGGCCGGCTCCAAGTGCAGTGGCCGCAAGGCTTGCCGCAACTAGCACGCGGCACATCGCCATGCTTCGGTGTGTGGAGCTCACACTGAAAAGGGAGAGGTCGTGGGTGGTCTGAGGCTGACATGGCAACAGGTGTGCGAAGGTCCGCCTCAATGTGGTAGTTGTCACAAGAGCAAGAACCAACACAGCCCATTGCTTTCCTGACTACACTAAAATAAAATCTAGAAGGGATGTTTTGAAGCAAGCCGTTTTTCGGAAAGATCTAAGCAGAGCTCCATAAGGACAGTGAACATGATTCACCTGCCAGACACGATGCAGATCTGACCTTCCAACCATGTCTCAGCGGGCTATGAAGCAGCTGCGGTGACCATTTCTCCCGTTGTGGATGTGTAGCGTGAAGAGGCCCGAGCCTCAACTGGAGCTGGGCCCATGCTGCTTCGCAGCACGTGACCACAGTATCTCGAAAGTTCGCCGCCATAGAACGGAGGCTGATTCCCGTCACGTTGGACTGGACAAGTCAAATGCGCTGGGCGAGATTTCGAAGGTGGACCCATGACCCAAGCTCTAACTCAAAGACTCTCAGGACAACACCTCATGAAGTGCCCGCCGCAGCGCTGAAAATACCTGAAAACTGGGAAAAACAGCCCCTGACACTCCCGCTACTTCAGCAAGACAGGTGCGTCAGCCAGCCGAATCGCTGAAGTCTTGGACCTTGCAACTTCCGCACAACCCGTTTCCTGGGGTTGAGAAACAGGGTCCGCATGTTTGCACAGGATATCTTCAAGTTGTCGGCCCAAGTACCCAAATAATCGGGCTTTAGGGTCCAAATACCATTAAATATTGGAGTATTTGGGCCCTGAAACCCTATTATTTGGGTCCTTGGACCCTTAGCGAAATTCATTGGGTAAGTTGATCGTGGTTTCAAAAGATGGCCGCCAAGCATCACGAAGGCTTTGGCTCTGAAGCCTACTTGCAGCACCATAATCATTATATAATAGTATAGTCATACAACAATATATTGATATCATAATATAATAACATATTCATATACAGATATAATATAATGAAATAATAGTAATAAAGTACATTAATCTTTACCAAAGACGGGCGGTACTCCACAGCAGTAGATCCACTTTGCATGCCCCAAGCGCTACCTTACAACTTGAGAGCCCGAAATCCCAGAAAGAGCTTGGAGTGTTGTACCCACGCTGTTGACTCCCCTTTTCTTTGGACCATGCCTTTCTTCAACCTTCACTTTTGGACCTCCTCCCTTTCCTCACTGGTATCTACACGGATCCAGTTAAACCCTCCAACAAGGGCTTCAGGGCTCAGGCGTTGGCCCTAACTCCATAACAAGTCCCAGCTTCAAAAAACAAAAGTGAAACTTGAAAATTGGGGCATCCAGACTGCTTTCCCTACATGCTCCCGAATCTATCTAGTAAATATTCCGTTCTTTTGTAGCTAAACCCCAAAACCCCAGCTACCCAGCCAGGACTTATACACCTGCCTATGCCAGCAGCGCGAGTACTGCCCCGGCTCCCAGAGAGAGGACGGCAGCCTGGGTAGTGGCTGCTACTCGGTTTAGGGTTTAGGGTGTAGGGGTTTAGGGTTTCGGGGTGGCTAGTAGGGCCTGGAAAAGAAAATAGAAACTGTCACGTTATTTGGGTTGTAGGGTTTATGACTGTTCGTAGGAAATGTATGAGAAAATGGAAGCTGTCATATCATTAGGTTGTAGGATTGACATGTTGAGGTGGCTAGTTGGGAACGAAAAACAAAATAGAAACCATCACATTACACAAGGTCTAGGGCTGGGGTTTCGGGTGAATGGTAAGGAATGGAAGAATGGACCTTTCTAGTAGTCCCTCGGTAATCTGTGCTAATCCCACTGCTTCAGCCCGTAGCAACCACTAGTACGCGCTTGTGACGATCTTCTCGCAGATAATACTTTGGTCCCTACTACCGAAGGCACCACTACCCTCTAAAATCTACCCTACACCCTGAACCCTAAATCCTAAACCCTATATCCTAAACCCTAAAACCTATAAAGGGTTCATAGCATGGACCCAGTCATCCCCTGTTAATGCCAATCAATGCATTCTGTAAGTAGAAATACGGATACACGTGATGAAAAGAGAGGGATAGTACCAAGTAGTTAAAAATAGAACCCAGGACCGGTTATAAGGTCCCCAATAGCGGGCACTCAGGCCTAAACAGAGGGTAGTTGGAGGGTCTAGGAAGAGGAGTGTTCGACCACCGCGCTATTTGACGCTGTGTTGCCTGTCAACTGCCAGCTACACGGCAGCATCGGCCTCTTGACTCTCAGCTTTTTTGGCTAGCGTCCAACATTGTGTTCCCAAAAAATGTGATGCCGACTTTGCAGGAAACTCGGGCACAGTTGAAATACGGTAGTTTCCCAAAACAAGGGGACCCCCCAATATAGACCCAATATACTATAGTCCTTATCATGGGGACCCCCAAAAAGGTACGGAAACCACCATACAAGCAACAAGCAGAGAGGGAAAATTGGGGCACTCCGGTGACTCTGTTGACATTGCGTAACTTGGAGGCCAGATCCAGCACCCTGCGGCTTCAGGCCTCTTTTGGACAATGAGGATTTGGGGGTTTCCCAAAATGGGGGTCCCCATAATAAGGACTATATAATATTTTGGGGTTTATATTGGAGTCCCCCTATTTAGGTCAACTACCATTTACACCCTCATTCGACTCGCTTGCACTTACCTGTGCTTCTCCTGAATTGGCTCTGAAAGTGTCGTTGGAAGTTCCTTTACTTGGCCTGCAGCACGCAGGCGTCCCATGGATAGCCCCATTCATCTGCTTTTCTAGATTTCAACTGCCAGGGTAGTGAAGCCTTACCAACAGTGAGGACGCCACGCGACACGTTTTAAATCTCAGAGCCACCAGGTCTGATAAACAGCAGGAGGAGGAACCGTAGCAGTGTTAGGGTATCACTAGTAGTCGTTGTCGCCGGCGTCGTCGTCGGCGTATTCGTAATAGTACACATCATAGTAATAATCATGCAGTAAAAGTAGCAGTAGCAGTAGCAGTAGCAGCAGCAACGCAGTGTCAGTATCATTACAGGAATCTTCACAAGCAAAATGGAACGATCCTCTATGCATACGGCACATAACCACCGTTCGTCTTGCAGCTCATGACCAAGTAGATAAAGCCACGGTGAGCCCTTAATGAAAACTGCAGTGAACCCTAAACTCTGACCAAGCTCTGAACCGTAAACGCTGAACCCTACCCCCACACCCTCAACCCAACACCAGAACCCAAACCTGAATAGCAAACCGCAAACCCCAACTTACTGGCTCTCAGTCTTAGTTGGGAAACACGGACTGTATCACATGGGGTTATTATATTCCTACTAACCCTAAACTCTAAACCCTACTATTTTGTCCCTTACTCCCTACTAAGAACCAATAAGCCAAACATGAATCAAAACAGCCCAGTGGCCTTGCCGGAGCTAGTTTGCTGCGAGCCGACCTGTCCGAAAGGCTGCGGAGTTTGTACGGTGTTACGGGCTTTTGACTGGTGATCCTCTTGTTGGCCTCTTCTACAACCGAGACTATACTGTTCTAGAGGGTGTTTAAAGTTTGAAGCGTGACCATGATTTGCGAAAACCTCGGTGATGGAAGCATCGCTTTCGGCTTGCCAGCCTGGTTGCCGTGGTCGTGATCGTCATGTTTGCCTTTTTCAAAAAACAGGGCTGCGGGGAGCTGCTTATTGCCTTGAGCTTAAAGTGAACCTAGATTCTGAATCTAGATATCATCTACGTGGCAGGAGCGAATAGCTCTGACGCCGAGAAGCCAAGTGCCCTGACCCTGGCTATCATGCAGTCCGAGCAGCACTCGGGCTCGCGGCTGGCCGCAGGAAGACCGTCGAACAGCTCCATCAGGAAGTGCTTGGTGCTTTCCCACGACCTCACATCTGCGCGCTGATCGTACATGGCCTGCATGGGAACGCTTGCGCTCCACTCGGTGAAGCTGTGGTAGACCCCGGAGCCATACCGGGCGATTTCGTAGGTGGCCTGTGCAGACTCGAACTCCTCCTCCAGCAGTGCCATGTCCGTGGCCATGTCATCCTTCACGCCAGAATGCAGCAATACCTTGGCCGTCACTGGGACGGTGCTGTTGCCACGCACCACCCGCGCACTCGGGCTGATGCCGGAATGGTATCCAACCACGCCCAGCACGTCCATGCCCAGAATGGCCATGTTCACAACGCCGGTACCCCCAAAGCAGTAGCCGATGACAGCAATTTTGGTGGTGTCAACGAATTCCAGGGTCTTGACCTTGTCGATTGCAGCCGTGATCTTCGACATGTAGAGGTCCGGATTCCCACGATGCATGCCGGCAGCAGCTGCCCAATCGCCCATGTCCTCCACAGGCGTGCCGTAGCCGTAGATGTCCGCCGCGAAGCCAACATAGCCCAGCCCAGCCAGCATGCGCGCGCGCTCCTTCTCGTAATCGTTCATGCCGTTCCAGTCCTGGATGATCACAACCGCCGGACACTTCATGCTGGCCGTGCAGGTAGTGTGGTTGTAAGCCAGGTAGCCTTCGCAGGTCGTGGTGTTGCAGGTGTAGTTGTGCAGCCCAGTCGTGAAGCCGTCGTCCTCTGGGCCCCGGCTGGCTGCAGGAAGACCATTGAACAGCTCCATCAGGAAGTGCTTGGTGCTTTCCCACGACCTCACATCTGCGCGCTGATCGTACATGGCCTGCATGGGAACGCTTGCGCTCCACTCGGTGAAGCTGTGGTAGACGCCGGAACCATAGCGCACGATCTCGTAGCTTGCTGTTGCGCTCTCGAACTCCTCCTCCAGCAGTGCCATGTCCGTAGCCATGTCGTCCTTCACGCCAGAGTGGAGCAATACCTTGGCCGTCACTGGGACGGTGCTGTTGCCACGCACCACCCGTGCATTGGGGCTGATGCCGGAATGGTATCCAACCACACCCAGCACGTCCATGCCCAGAATGGCCATGTTCACGACGCCGGTACCACCAAAGCAGTAGCCGATGACAGCAATCTTGGTGGTGTCCACGAAGTCATACGTCTTCACCGTGTCAATTGCCGCAGTGATCTTGGCCATGTAGAGGTCTGGATTTCCGCGGTGCGCGGAAGAAGCAGCCATCCAATCGGCCATGTCCTCCACGGGGGTGCCGTAGCCGTAGATGTCCGCTGCGAAGCCCACGTAGCCTAGCTCGGCCAGCATGCGTGTGCGCTCCTTCTCGTAGTCATTCATGCCGTTCCAGTCCTGGATGACCACCACAGCCGGACACTTGCTGCTTGCGTTACACTGCGATGTCTTGTAGGCCATGTATCCACCGCAGGTCGTGGAGTCACACGTGTAGTTGACCATCATGGCCTCATGCTCGCAATGGTCGTGGTCATGGTCATGGTCGTGGTCACCGTGGCCGGCTGCAAGTGCAGTGGCCGCAAGGGTGGCCGCAACTAGCACGCGGCACATCGCCATGCTTCAGTGTGTGGAGCTCACACTTGGGCGCACTAAATCAAATTTGGGAGGTTTGAGGCCTTGCGCAATCCACACAGACGAGTTTTGTGGCAGGTTGCAGCAGCGGTTGCCCTGGCTTCACCCTGCATCCACAGCTGCCTTATGTTTTTTTGCTCGCAGAGCGCTGTAACGCCAAGTCAGCTCATGGCTGACCCAGCTCTTGGAGTCTTTGTTTCCGGAGGCTCGGGTTTGCAAGGCTCTCCGGATACTACGTCTTGTTACTCAAACTTGTCTTACTATGCTGCATTGTAGCTGCATTGCAGTACTGTCTCCAAACGCTCAAAAAAAGTGGCATGTGAGAGACATGTTGGTGTTTTTCAGATACGGTCACAAGGCTCATTCCAGCCCGTTTTGACTACATACATGTGTGCCTTTCTCCGCGGAAATGGTCAACTGGTGAATTGAATGCCTTGGGCTTCCTATTCTGTTTAGAGGCGTGCGCAGCACAGATTGAATGAAGTGCCCCTATGCCTCCCAAGACTCTCCCTCTTGTTGGGTTGCTGTTAAGGAACTTAGACTAAGTCAACATAATGAGGAAACCCTGTTTTGTAATATACCCAGAATATTGTACTCAATTTCAGTTCCCTCACAGCAACCCAGTTTTGTAGAAGACTTTGCTGAGAACAAGACGCCGTGCTTTTTGATAGAAACGGGTCTTCGCATGTCTTGTAAGGAGTGAGTCATCACGAATTTCCGATGGTTTCGTATTCCCTTCCTGGCCTTAAAGAAAAATGACGAGGAATTTCCGATGGTGTTATATTCCCTTATTAGCCTTAAATAAGTCTAATCAGCAGCCCGCAGGGCCCTACTCTGATCCAGGGGCCCGTACATTATGGGGAAGGACTTACCGAATGCAGCAATTTCCTAGCGCCTGAAGTGCAAACCTGAGAAACTGTATGGAGTTAGGCAATACTGCTCGCAAAAACCTTGATCATCAAGTCCTAGACTGGGCTCTGGCTGTAACATTCATCTTCCAGGAAAGAGCTTACTTCAAGGGGCTATGATTTCACTAAGTGCTCAAGTGGTCCTGAAGGAAAGTGGGGACGTAGGCGTTCCCCCGAGCTACGAGGCTAGCCCTCCTCTGGAGGGTGAAGAGCACAACGAATGCCTTCCTAGGGTTTAGGGTTTAGGATTTAGGGTTTAGGGTTTAGGGCTCGCCTGTCCTTGCTCTCATATGATGGGCCCAGGGTCAAGGGGCTTCGTGCTTAGGTAGTAACATTACTATGAGGACTGGCGTCATTGGATTTACTGCTGCAATGAAAACTACAGCAATTGAATCTGGGATTTGGGGTATCTGATAGACTTCATCTTGCATGTCACTTGGCCTTAACAAGTATAGCTGCACAGTGAATACGTTTTCTGCTACCACACCATACTGCTGTGCTGTTCAGAAGTAGGGGCAAGCGGGAAACATCAACTCACAAGCCCTAAGTGCTGCTCCTCCTAAACCCCCGCACCCTAAACGTGATTTTTAAAACTCTCAACCCTGAAGCTAAGCCCCAAATCCTATATGACGCTTAAACGCTGACCCTCCTAACTTTTTAACCTCAAACCCAGGGAAGGCAATCGTCTGTCAAAACTCCGACCGTGCTGCGGGCTTTTCCCATCCTATGGGATTCTCGGGGTTGAAATTCACTCAATTGATAACAAGACTTGGGTGATCTCATCTCCTTAAGACAGTGTATATATACATATATATATATATATGTATAGATATATAGAATCATGTGATCATTACAGGGTCTTAATTATGGGGGCCTGAAGTTGCCAAAATCAATTCTTGCCACTTACTCCCCCATATGTTCTGAACTTTACGTATGTTGGAAGCTCCGAAACAGGGGTACTGCTTATAGGACCCTTATTTTCTTAGCAACCCGCGTATGGGTTTAGGTTTTGGAGCCCAAAGAGCCCTCTCCTATGCTGCCCATACGAGGGTAAAGTTGCAACATCCATGAGCCTCTGCACATAGCTCTTCTGGGGTTTAGGGTTTAGGTGTACCGTATACCTCAACAGGCAGGTTGAGTGTCTCACGGGGCTATAATGTGAGAGTTCCTTGAGATAACCCCTGCCTCATAAAGGGGCCCTGTATCACCCGATACTCATCTCTGCATGTTCCTAAGCCCTCTGCCTACCTTCTACTAGGGCCTATAAGTACCCACTATTAGGGGCCATAAATCCCTTCGCTCCCCAGGTACCCCATTTTGAGAAACCCAGTCGTCCGCAACCCGCAAATCCGCGAGCCGCGCTGGCTCTTTTCAGGCCCTGGCTGGAGCACCTGGAATACGAGGGTTGAGGGTTTAGGCGTTTGAGGGTTCGGGATTTTAAGGTTGAGGGTTTAGGGTTCAGGAGGGGCTTAAAGTTCCGGATGGGACTTGGATGTTGATGGAATTGTGGCTTGGGGAGGCTACATCCGGGAACAATAATCTGATGAAGCATGTGTCCACAAGATTATCATAATAAGATCCATATACCCCATGTTCTATTCTACTCAAGGGGGGGCTCTGTCCCAATTTAACCCCAATATACTATAGCAGTTTCCATTTTCTTTTCCACCATGGCCCAAGTCAACAACACTCCAAAGAGCCTAAGACCCCCGTGTAGCTGAGCTTGGAAGATTCAGGGCGACAATTGAAATGAAAACACGCATTCAACCTCACGAAGCTTCATCACCATCATTCGGGTTTGAGGTTTTGGGGGTTTGCGGCTTCAGGGCTTATGTCCCAAGGAGAAGCAGTTGCCTGCTTGAGACTTTGCCCTCTCCGGGCTTCGAAGGGCCAGGCGGCTAGGGTCTACCGATCTACTGCTGTGGCTTTCTAGGGCTTAGGCCTTAACCTAATAGCCCTAAAGCTGGAAGTTTACACCCTGGGGATTAAGGTTCGGGATTTCGCGCTCATCGCTTCCTTGACCCAAAGATCCGAATCGCCTCAATGCATGCAGCGCGGAACAGGCCGCTCTTTTCCACTGGCTACCTATCATATCGTTCGGTGATTCGGGCCATGTGCCGTACGAACCTTGTCACACGTCAGAACTGAACACCTTGAAGCAAGCGAGAGTAAGCACTCGTCTTGCGGTGTTTCAACTCACCCGGACGGCCCTGTTCCACAAGCTGTCCGCATTCCATCACCATGATCTGATCCGCTTTCTCGGCCAAGGACACGCGGTGCGTCACCATCAGAATGATTATCTGCCGCTCCTCCATGAGAGCTCTCAACATCTTGAAGACCTCCATCTCAGCCTCGGGGTCCAAAGCGCTAGTTGGCTCATCCAGGAGCAGGATGTCTGCTTCGCCGCACAAAGCTCGCGCCAGGCCTATCCGCTGCCGCTCGCCGCCACTCGGAGTCCAGTCACTTGCCCGTCCCTCACTCAGGGTGTCACCCAATCGCTGGATAAGATCTGACGCAGCTGCCTGTTTCAAGCAACTTGCGATAGTCTCATCGTCAATTTCTCGATGCATCGCCACATTTTCCCGCAGAGTGTCCGGAAGCAAAGGAGGGTTCTGCCTCATGAATGTGACAGAACCATCAGCTTCTACACAACCACCGTGGCGCAACTCGCCCGCAATAGCTCGTAGCAAAGTGCTTTTGCCAGAGCCACTCTTCCCGACAATGGCAATGAGCTGAGCATGCGACACGTGGAATGAGATACCGTTCAAGAGCGCCTGACCATCACGATGAAAGCTCAAATCACTCACTGTCAAGCGATTGAAAGAATCGCCGTTCGAATTCTGAATGCTGGAGCATGCATCCTGACCCTGTATTTCACGGAGTTGGTTAATCGTTTTGATCGTCTCGCCGCATGCCTGGGCTTGTCTGGGAGTAGCTGGTTGTCTTTACCATGGTTGAGGACTTCCCCAAGGCAACACATAGGCTAAATCTTACCTACTGCCCGAAAAACAAGCTCACATTTGCTACTATCTCAGACCGTATGCCAATGGTACTTTGGACCCGTAGAGTCTATGCTTACAGAATGCCATCCAGGTGCCCTCATATTTCCAATGCTCTGAAGCAAGTCTCTCAACGAAAACGCCAAGTTGATCGACAAGCCAAAGGTAGCATGATACACAGCAAATGGCATCTCTCCCGTCATGACAGCCCCTCCGAGGAGGAAATAGGCCGCTACAAAGTTTGAAGATTGACGCCAACTGTCAGACATCTCCCACAACTTCCGCCTCTTCTCAAGCTCAACATTCTTCAGGCGCCCATGTTCCATAACTTGACTTAGCCGATCACCTCTCTGCTTGGTTGCATTGTAGGCCCGTGTTTCGTCGGCCACGCGTAGCTCTGCAACAACGTCATCTGATAGTTGCCTTGATGCCTGTGTGGCCGCACGTGCCGCCGGGCCGATTTTACTTTGCAAAAACATGCTGAGAACAACGCCTCCTGTAAGGATGCCCATAAAGATGGGGAAGATTCTGCGGAAGTGAGTCCTGCTCCTGCGCACCAGCAATGCAAGGAAGATCGAGAAAATGACGGTACCCCAACACCGCGAAAGGAATTGTGCAACACATCGGTCAGCTCATCGAGTTCGCGGTTGAACAAGGACGCTGCAGCTCCTTCTGATACGTCTTCCTTCGACTTAAGCAGCAAAGGGAAAGCCCATTTCTGGATCGAGAGCTTGACTGACTGGCTGGTCAACTTCGAGTAGTAAGCGTAAGCGCCCTGGCATATGGGCGCCAGGAGCAACACCAGCAGGACCTTGTTAATCCTTGGCCAGAATTCTGCGTTGTTTTGGGCGATGAAGCAATATTGCGCCCAACTCTCCGACGAACTGCTTCTCATAGGCCGTGCAGAAACAGCTGGCTACTGCAAAGGATGCCATGATTGCCAAGTTCCCCTTGTTTTCCCAGACTGCCTGTGGAAGGCTGGGAAGAACAATGCCCGAACGAGGTAGCGCCTTCTTCAGGGGTGCTGTAAGTTTGGACGTGTTGAGGTAACACAAGGCTGCATCCCAGACAAGAGCAAATGTGGACAAGAGCAAATGTGGAGGCGGGGAATGAAACCCTGAAGGCTGTCATTCTTTGAAACTTACCTGTCCAATGTAATAGGTGAACCAAGCTTGAACCTTCAGGGGAGAAGGGGAGCTATGCAGAAAGTATCCATGTAATTATTACGAACCCAAAGTGGCAAAGGCTCCTCAGGCACAGACTTTGCAGTACCATTTCCAATCATCCTAAACCCATGCTTCAACCGTCTGCGCTAAAACAAGCCTGAACCTGCTTCTGGAACCCTTAAAGGAACCCTCCAGCCGACCCTGCACTCGGCTACGAAGATGACCAACCCTAAACCCCAGGCCGCAAAACGCTAAACACCCTAAACCCCTAAACCCTCAGACCCTAAACTGTAAACCCTAAACCCTACAACCCTAAACCCTAAAACCCTAAACCCTGAAACCTAGTTTTCCGAAACCCTACCTTGGCTGACAGGCTCGCCTCGACAAAACTGCGCTGCAAGGCCTTTGGACTTAGGGTTCGGGGTCAAGGGTTTGGGTTTCCAAAGGCCCCTATGTAGGGTTTAGGGTATTGGGGATATATTGGGATAGCGGAAAATAAAATGGAAACTACGATTTAGGGATTTAGGGTTTAGTATTTAGGTTTAGGGTTTAGGCTTTGGGGTCAAGGGTTTAGGGGTTTCGTGTTTGGGGATTTAGGGTTAAGCGCTCAGGCTTTGGGGGCTTTGGGTTTTTGGGTTTGAGCGCTTGGGATTTCGGATTTAGGGTTTAGGGCTCAGGGATTGGGGGTTCAAGGGCTTTGGGGGCTTCAGTGTCTTAAGAGCTTCAGAGCTTAGCGTTTCAGGTTTGGGAATTTCCATATTGGTGTTTATGGGGTTTGGTGTTTGGGCCCTTAAAGGTTTAGGCTTCCAGCCTTCTTCTGCAGGAATGGCGGAACAAAGCCAGACTGCCAAAAAGGCGACCAGAAGGCGAAGCAGAGCAGAACCATGCGCCCGGCCACGCGGTGGCAACTGCGCCCCATCAGAAAGACTCAAGACTAGTATCTTCAGAATATCTGCGAGTTGGGCCAACTGCAGGCAGGTGTCGTTTGCAAGAACCGCAAAGGTCTAAGTCCAAAGTCGTGATTGCTGCACTAAGCTGCTTCCATTGATATGTATGGTCCTCTACGTAAACAACACCAATTTACGTATGTCAAGCCCTGCTTCCAACTACCCATGAACCTTCTTCAAGCCGACCTGACACGACAGGCACTTCAGTAGCGAAAAAAGGAGGCATTAGAGAGACCTGCCTCGATACCGTGCTCCCGGGCGATATGCGAAGCCACTTCTGGAAATCCTCCGTGGCTTTTGGTGTTTTGGATTCGGGGTTTCTAGGGTTTAGGGGTGTAGGGATTTAGGGTTTAGGCTTCGGGGTCCTTTTTACGCCAGTCACGTATAGAAGGGGACCTACTTTGCACAACCACCTATAAGATTGATGGACACCTTACCTTGCTATGAAGGAGTACCCTACATTAGGGGAAGAATTTATTCCATAGCCCATCAGCGGTATTTACACCTGGGCGTGGCAGCCTGCTTTTGTGGTTCTGGCATTTAGGGTTTACCTTAACCAGGTTTCTGCTGCCACGGTCTGCAACCTAGGCTCTGGTCTACCAGCGGGGGGGTGGTCACAAGGACAATCCCTTTTTGATTTTTGGGGACCTGAAATAGGTGCCACACTTGAAAAGGGCTCCATAAAGGGACCAGAAATTTGACAACCCTCTAGTTGGGGTGTAGGACTGGAGGTATTCGGATTACGACTGGAAACTTGAAGTAAAGTATGGGATTTAGAGCTTAGGGTTGAGGGATTGGGGGTTTTGGGTCTAGGGTTTGGGGTGCCAGGCTTCAGTCGTCCAAGGGAGGATTGCTGAAGCTGCCCGGGGTAATCGAAACAAACCCTGCAGGAGCCTATGCAATGCAGGAGTCTGCGCAATCATTAGCCTGACATGCCATCCTCTATTATGTGCCCCACACCCCAATCATCTGGGCCCTGTACAGCATGGGAATCTGACTTTTCAGCTTCCCAAATGGGACAACCGCATCAAGCGGGGAAACTTGTTTTTTGTCAGTGGGGCATGGGGGCATGCATCACTTTAGTAGCCTCGATATATTTCGACATGAGAGCTTCCATTTCCTTTTCTGCTCGTTCATTCTCTAAAAACCAACCAGTAAGGAAAGCCTTCACAGCCTAATCCAAAGTTCTAGGGTAGATCTAGTTTAGGGGGACCCCCCTTCCGGTAACAGTGACTTTAAGGGATAATGGTGATTCTATCCGGGTCCTCTTATATTCCTATTATGTCCACCTGAGATAGTTGAAGCTTGGAAGGAGGGTATCTTCAGTTATGATACAAATCAAGGCTGCATAGTGTAGGTACAGGACGTGTTGCACCACCTCATATACCCTGTACCCCAATAGGTACAGAATTTTTGGTTTCTTAAATTGTGCAAGATTTCCTCCGTCCATCGTAGCTCTACTTGTACATGTGCTATAGGTCGCCAAAATTGTGGTCCCTCTTTCTCCAGGCCGTAAATTTATAATGTGGCCTCGGTTTATTTCAGGAACAGTGCCCCCTAAAAAGGGACCGTAATTTCAACAACCCTGCACACAACTTCCCATCACCCTTCAAGTAAACTCTGAACGCCTGTGCCCCTGGGCTCATGGCTCACTCCTCCGAGAATTTGGAGTCCTGAAAGCGAGTCTTCGTTTCCGCTGCCCAGGCTTGCTGTCGGCTTAAGGTGTAAATTTACCCGAATGTATGGGCCTGAATGATTACCAACATCATTTTAAAGCCCTTTTGAGGTGACCTGTAGCATAATTATGGCAGGGGTCTATTGGTAATGATTTAGATTTCTGCAGTAAACCCTTAAGCCCTGAAGCCTCAAGATTTGGGGAGGTGCTGAAGCCAACCACAACCCCTTTGCAGCAAGAGTCCTGGTGGTGTAGGCCCAAGGTGGATTGCGGGGCTTCCCAAAGTCAGGAACCAATAGTGAGGATTACGGGATTTTGGGGTCTTCATTAGGGTCCCCCTATTACGGAAAACTACCACATACTTGTAACCCATGTTGGCGTGCTGTAAATCAGATGCCCCAGCGCATCTCACTGTTGGCGGGACACGGATGGAAGCCAAAGACTTCCCCGTCGTAAGTAGGTAATGCAGGGCGGATCCCTATAGTAGCCTAGGGTTTAGGGCTTAGGTTTCAGGGTTATATAATACACGAAAACATGGCAGTTTCCGTTATCCTTCCCATGTCCTTAGCCCTAAACCCTAGTAGTTTCCATTTTCTGTTCTGACATCTGACCGCGGGCATTAAGATTGTAGGGCTTTTATGACTTATCAGGCTGCAAAGTCTTCTGAGGTTACATGTTCAAAGATCTTATGCGCCAAGGTGAAGATGTTGGCGTAGAGTGGGTGTCGAGGCTATACCTTGCGGGGCACATAGGGAGGGGTCACAATGGGGTGTAAGGGTTTACGATGTACGGTATGGTTCAAGATTTACGGCTTCGGTGTAAGCCCCACAACTTCAAAAATGCCGGTAGCAATTCCAAATAAGCCTCAGAAAGCTCATGCCTGAAGATGTTAACAGTGGACTATGAGTCCCAAACCGACACCCTATGCCGTCGCCCAAGACCCCGCATTAGAGACCTTTCCTCACCTGCAACCCCCACAGCCCAAGCCCCGCCCACCTTCCCCCGTAAGCCCCTAAGAACAAAGGCCCAGAAATCCTAAAACTCAAACCCTGAATCATAAAACCCCATCCGAAACCCAAAGCCCCAAACCC
>CAJNIZ010006003.1:43913-56884 GCA_905231905.1 Symbiodinium pilosum | reverse complement strand
TAGGGGTTTCAGGGTTTGGGTTTTTTTTTTGAAGCTTCATGACTTTTTGGGGCTTTGAGATGTGGGTTTAGGGTCTAAGGGTTCAGAAGTGGGGGTGATTTAGGGTTTTGGGCGGGCAAAACTAACTGTGTCGGCCAGGGATTAGTTCAAGATGCAGCGGTGGAAGGGTATATGTGAGAGCATATATGGATCTGTAGGATGTAGGGCTTGTCAGAACAGTCTCCGTATATTGCAATATGACGTGTACTTTCTTTGAATCTCCCCAGAAGAACGGACTTCATCATGATGAGAAGGATGATGACGAAGAGAAGGCAGCAGCGCCGGTAGCGGTGGAGCCTAAACATCTCTAGAAAGGGTTGTAGTTGGCTAGGTTAAGTGTTCGTCCTGAGTACATTGGACCTTAAACTTACTGGTGGTTAGTAGTAGAGAATAAGGTAATACATTCCCTATATAACCCCTACATAACGTAGCGTTTATTTGCCTATATAGCTGTATGGTATATTCCCTTATTCCCGTATAAGTAAATAGTTCAACAATCAAACATGCAACCAGCATCAAGGAATCACAGACCATGCCTCCGGGAATCTAGGAGATTCGCACTGTCTAGTTCACAGCTTAGAAGCAGGCTTTGATGGGTTGAAGCAACTTCCCCCTTAGGGTTAAAATTTAGGGCCGCCAAGAGGCCCAAATTGTTCAAAGTCCTACCACCTGTAACAAGCCTGGGACGAACCCCTACCTGTTGTACTGGGATTAGAGAGTATTCAAAAAGGGATGCTGGAGTCATCAACAAGAAGCACGATTTTGGGATGACCTAGAGCTTGCGTTAGGATTGCCTGCAAGGACTACAAAGAAGCATGTGAGGCCAAGGCCGGCCACACAGAGTCGAATACAAATTAACCCCCCTGGCAGCTCTCACTCCACAAAACTTCTACTTACCGTGGGATAGCAGGGAATATGGGAATATAATCCCTATATAGTCTCTATATAACACATTCCCTTCTTCCCTACGGCCCTACGAATCCCCAGTAAGTCTATGCATGAAAATTCCAATCTGCCCAGCTAGCCACGATTCCCCCCAAGCCTCACCATGATAGGATTCA
The DNA here is from genome assembly GCA_905231905.1 of Symbiodinium pilosum. Classification (NCBI taxonomy): domain Eukaryota; class Dinophyceae; order Suessiales; family Symbiodiniaceae; genus Symbiodinium; species Symbiodinium pilosum. Next base: position 55,784 of record CAJNIZ010006003.1, on the reverse strand, counting down.
CCACGCCCTGGCACCAGGGATTTGCGGCCAGCTTAGACCATCTGTTTTGACTACCCCCCGCCCCACCATATTTAGGGCTTAGGGTTTCAATATTTAGGTTCCCCCTTATATAACCTTTATGAGGCCTAATTCTCCTCAAATAACCTTAATTAAAGGGGACCTAGGGAGATAGTATAGAGGCGGGTAGCAGGGAACCCATGATGTAGAGGCCTAAACAATTACCAATCTTGAGGTCTGTAACTATACAGGGAACCTAGGCCCTTAATATTGTTAACCTAGGCCTTTGCATTACTCAGTTCTCACATCTCCGCTACCTCACGAACGCACTCACGAGCTATACAAGCTTGTAACTGCTCATAAAACTTTACATGCTCTAAGGTTTAGGGTTGAGCCCTAAACCTTAAACTCGGTCTAGACTGTCCTGTAGGACTTGGGTCCTGGGTGGGGTATCAGGATGAGCTGTAGTCTAGACTCCTTACAGCGGGTGATGTAGGGTATATCATACGAGAGGGTCTTCTGATAACAATATCCTGACTATTCAAACCCCCTTGTTACTCTGCCTAGAGGTCGGTAGTTACACATTTCCTATTCTACAGTCCTGTGGGTCAGTTACAAGTTTACCCATGAAAGCGACCCTCACCCTCCTCTAGATTAAACCTGTAACCTGACATCTTGGGCTTGATCATTGTGGCTGTTCCTGTCTTCATCCTGAAGCAATCGCTGACCTGGTTCCTTTTCGGGATGTCATTCAGAATTATTCTTGTACGTTCCTTATTGGGTCATTGGGCTGTAGTACCGTAAAACAGTAACATCAGAATTTCAAACCCTAAACCCTGAACGCGCTCTGCCCCCAGACCGTGGTACTGCTTCATCTTCTCTTGTGGCTCTTTTTCTGCATCATCGTTGAAATCAGGGGTCTATGGCCACTAGGGTTCTTGCGTGAACCCTAAACAATAAACTTCCTGTTTCCGAGAGACCTTCGTTGATTCAGAGCTTCAGGTCTTTAGGATTTTGGGCTAACGGCATCTGGGATGGGGTGGGTTCCGAAGATTGGGCGTCCCTACAAGGAGGATTTCAATACTTTTGGGTCTATATCGGGGCCCTGCTACATAGTCTTGTTAGGGGTCAGAGGTCACTCATTCCCAGTGTCAACTGATCAGTAATTAATTTGAAGCAATCAGAACATACCTTCGATGTGTCACCGAGCACCGAGTCCAAAACCATAGTGCCTTTGCAGGCGTAATGAAATGGTTATCTGCTTGTAGCATCTTCGGACCAGTCCATCACAAGGACAAAAAGCAGTCTGGAGCACATCATAGACTACCCCAAACACAACACTAGCGGCCCACCAACTCCGCGTCCTATTCTACAGACATTTCACTCTCCTAAGCCTGTCCTAAGCCGTTAATCCTAAACCCATAACCTTCAAACCGGCGAGATGAGGTTAACGAGGTTGCCCGGTGACCGGTGCCGTGTCTCTTCATCGTCTTATTGGACTCATACGGGCCCAAAAGCCTAATGCCCCAAAACGTCTGCGCTAAACCCTAGAGAACATATCCACTCAGCAACACTGATGTGGAGTTTGAAGAGCAGTCGCCTCAAGCTCCTTCTGCTTGGCTTCGCAGTCTGCTGCCTCAGCCTGGACCATGTATTTGCAGGTTTATGGTTTGCTTGCTGGTTGGAATGGGAAAGAGCATGGAACTACGACGTAGGGTGAGGGTTGGAGGAAAGTTAAATGCTAAAGCAGATAGAACAAATAGGAATGAACTGGATCCCCCCTGTTGTGAAGAATTGGAAGAGAAAGTGGAAGCTAACATATGACTGGGGATTGTCTGGGCTATAGGTATCCGTTATTCCAGCAAGATACCGCAGCTTACAAGAACGTAACGTGGGAGAAAAAGAATCAGGCCTGAGAAATATGGAGTCACTTGCAAAGAGGTGACCCTAAATTAAACCCGAAACCCCTAAATCCTGAACCCCTGAATCCCTAAACCCTTCAACCCTAAACCCCTAAAACCCTAAAACTCTGAACCCTAAAACCCCTAAACCCTAAGTTCCCGATGAAATTTGGCAGAGCCACACCATGAACCCCCCTTCGCGCAGCCACCTATCATCCCGGAATCATTGCCTTACTGGGGCTAGTAGGGACTACGGGAATATGTTCGATAGGGATCATATAGGGATTATATTTCCCCCGAATTCCCTACTAACTCCCAGTTAGTTGCAGGAAAGCTGGAGAATCTGCAAGATCTTGTGTCACCCCTTCACTCTAGAGACGAAGCGATTCGTAGGGATCTTTGGATAACAGTTGATGGATTCTCCCGTAGCTCAAGCTACTTCAGGAATTTCATGTTGCGACTATCAGCATCCAGTGCCATGGGACCCTGTACAGCTGTCAGGGACTCATGGAGGGAGAGAGGGTGTTTCAGAGTTGCTGCTCAGCCCCTCCAGGGCCGCAAGAGGTTTCCATACACGATCTGTTGTGAAGAAAACTACTGTTGATACTACAAATCCTGCATGACCTCAATATACTGTAGCACTATAATTCCCAGGGTATATGGCACTTATGGTCAAGCAGGATTTTTCGTATCCACCGTATGACCTTGCTGGATCCTTGCGGCCGGTGCTCCTCGCAGCCTCCTAGCTTGTTGTCTTGACGACCACGGTTCTACCACCCATTTTTTTCAAGGCAGAATGCAAGTCATTCCAACTAGATCGTGCCTGAGGGTTCTCCTCAAACCACTTCATGGTGCTGTCCACTGCTTCCCGAATCTGCGGAGATTGGCTTGAGAAAGTTCCGTTTGAGGCTTCAAACGATGTAATCATGACGTTATGCAAGCCCCTTACAGTTACAGGGGTTTCCCAAAATTTGGGGTACCCGGCCCTGTACTAAGGATTGTAGAATTTGGGGGACTACATGAGGATACCCTCATTTAGGGAAACGATCATATCGTCTTATATGGCCATTGAAGGGCTTCGGATGTACTTCACCGTATAAGGCCCGTGTGATCTTGCATGGCAAGTTTAACTGTCAGCTTTGAGCTTGAAGCCCTGTCTGTGAATTGGAATTGAAGGTTCACGATTTGGGCTTGGTATTCAAGATCTTGCCTCGGAAGCTCTCGCCCAATATTCCCCCTAACATGCAATAATGGTACAAATGGAACTACATTGGGGCGGGGGAGTTAGTTTTGTTGCTGTGCTATAATTATGTAAGGATTAGTCTACGAGATGGCGAGCTGGACATTTGTTGGAGGGGGGTTGTATTCTATGAGTACAGGTTCCGGCTTCCTTTGGAGAGAAGATCGCCACAGATACGCTTTTTGCGTCTTGAGGAAGTAAGCACATAGACATCCTTTCACGCCATAGCCTTTGCAAGCAAAAATCCTAACCTCAGGTCATTTGAGTAGCGTTTTTTGTGGTGGTTAGACCCAGTAAGAATCTATCCCTTATATGAAATACTATACCCCAAAAGGAGGATAAAATCTTACTCTATAATGAGTACCATAGCATCCCCAAATAAAATGCTACCCAAATAACCCCTACATAATCCCAGTTTCCATTTCATTTTCCATTTCCTTTTCCATTTGATTTTTCATTATAGGGCCCTAAACCCTACATTATTAGGTACCATAGTATCCCTGCTCATTTAGGCTGAGGCTCGAAGGAGGGCAGCGCCGTACGTATGCTAACCTATCTTTAACTAATCCATATAGGAGTTTTCCACAATAAGGGGTACCTCTTTGGGGATCCCTATAATAAGGATTATAGTATTTGAGGGTCTATTTTGCGGTACCTTAACTTCAGGCAGCTACTATATCTGCATCGCCACAAGAAATAGGCTTTTGATCCTACATTTTCTGATTTCTGTAAAAGTCTCTAGCTTGCCTTGGTCCGGTCGTCCTCACTGAACTTGTCCTTGAGGTCGTCCCGATCCAAAGACCCTGGAAAGCTGTAGGATTTAAGGCTTTCCAGGCTGTTATACAGCTAGAAGGAAAGGATTATACCTAAGACCCCAAACTCTAAACCCCAAATCCTAAACCCCTAAACCCCAAGCCTTAAGCCATAGACTACAGAGACTATTCTTGGGGATCCTTTACTGTGGCTACTAGCCACCTGCAAGTTTCTGTACAGCGTTGAGATGTTTAGGATCTCAGCTTTAGACGATTCCCATGCGTAGGCATGACAATGTGAGCCAATGGTCTAAACTCCTAGTATTCCCCTCCCTATAGTCTAAACTCCTAGCACCCCTTAGTAACCCCCTATAATGCTCCCCTACATAACCAACCCCCTTTTAGGAGTTTAGACTATAGCTCATGTGCTCCCCTTCTTGGCTGCACGGGACGATCTTGAGGAAAGCATTTTCCTGAAGTTCCTGCGAGGTGACCTGAGGGGGGTATCCCTAAACTGGTTGCCCCATATGACCCCAATATTGCCAATACGGGTATTTGGAGTTTCACAAAACAGGGGTAGCCCCTTTTTAGACTTCTACGGGGATAGACATGGCCCCAAGCATGCCTAAACATCTTGAAGGGTACCTGAACCCTAAACCCCAAACCCTGCCCCTCCCTGCTCAGCTGAAGTGACACATCCTGCGCGGGCCTGAGACTGAGTAGGCGTATCTCTCAAGCTCATTGCGAGCCTGCGCAGGCGACAACAGGGGATGTCGCAAGAGGTGGCTGCAGTGTGCCACCATAATACAGCTTACCACCACCCCTCTGCAAGCCTGAAGGGGTTCCTTATACAATGAAAGTCCGAGCAAAGTACTAAAGGCCACAACTAGCCTTGGGATAGCAACAAGAGGGAGTTATTCTTTCCTGCCCCCTAAACCCTAAGCCCTCTCCCTGAACGCCCCTCAACCCCAAAGCTACCCTCTCTCAAACTTACATGGAACCTCAACAGGTCATCGTTGACATGGCGGCTTCAATCTTTGGCGGGCGCACTTTGCGGGGTTTCATGTTAATGCCCTCCACCTAAGAGTGCCCCCGGCCCCCTCTAAAAAGTAGTCCCCCTACTTCTTAATATTATGGTACCATATTGGGAATATTTAGGCAGGTGGCAAGGCTTATGATCAGAAGGGAAGAGTTGTAGATAGTATTCCAAGCCTCCACGGATTTGCGGATCGCTTCATCCTCACTCCGGAATTGCTCGGCTTCCTGGCGGAGGTAACCCTTGATGAGGATTTAGGGCCAAAGTTGGAGTCCTCAAAAAGGTACCCCTATTTTTTCAACTATTTTGCTCCTAAACCCCTAAAGCCAATGTTTCGGGTAAGGGCTTCAGGTTTAGGGTTCAGCCTCAGGATTCAGGGCTTAGCATTCAGATCTATCGTGTCTGTGCAGCAGCTCACAAGTTTCCATCCCCGAAAAAGCAAATCGTGAAGCTCTGCAATGAACCACAGCAACCAAACCACGGATCGCAAACCTCGCACGAAAGAACCCGTCGAAACCCCGGACCTCAGGCCCCAAGAAACGAATTGGGAATGCTGTGTACTCGCCAGCCAGATGAACAAGTGTTAAGCGGGAAGTTCTGATGAAAATATTCACTACCCTGAGGGGTAAGAAGGTCGTTAAGGAGAGCACTAAGCATGCTCACAAGTTCAAGTTTGGTAAGATGCCTGACAGGAAACAAATGAGCCTTACGAAGAGATATCTTGCTGATCCCTGCGAGGAGTCAATCTTCGTGTTGTTCAGATACATGGTATGCCACGCTACTCTTCTCGTAGATCCAGGTCCGTACCTGATTTTGTAGGGTCCTCCAAGAAGAATGGCCTCTGCTAAGCTGAGCCTCTCAGACCCGAGCTCAACCTGTAATCCTACGAACAACAACCTTTAGCCTCGTCCCATTCCCTGAAGCCTAGACATCTTTGACGCCACCCTTACACCCTAATCCCTCAATCCTAACCTCCAAGTCCTAAGTCCCTACATGCAACTTCACGTTGAAAAGGCAAAACGCCGAAGCCTTCACCATCCGCTCGATCCTAGGTCAGTGCGCGCGCAACTTGGGAAACTGATTCATTCCCCTACCGATGTAATTCAAATAACCCTAAACCCCAAACCTTCAAAAGATAAAGGGATTGGAGTGTCAGGTTAGGCTTGTGGCCTAGAGCTTGGGGGCTAGGGTTTAGGGCATTGCATCTAGAGTATTGGGGTTTAGTTCAGGGTGAGGGTACTGAGTGAAAGGAGATGTGACATACCTTGTCAGGTTGCAGACAGAGTTCGCGCGCGTGATTGATAATCAGCCATGATGAAACTTAGAATGAACTTGCTGGAAAGCCCTGAACTGAACCGTAACCCCGCAACCCTCAACCCTGAACCGTAAGCCTTGAAACCCAGATCCCAAGAGGCCCTGCATATCTCGGCATAGCTTAGGTGGACCCCCCACCCAGCAATAGTGACTCTCATGGATAATAGCGGATTATATTAGGGTCCTCTTATTTTCCTAGTATACCATTATTGCAGGCTGGAGGGTCCTCCTAAAGTAGCTTCCATTTCATTTTCCATGTTTTTCCATTTGATTCTCAATCATTGGGGTAACATCCCTTTACAACCCCCATGTTATGCCTACATAACCCTACCACTATTACAGGGTGGGGGGTCCTCCTAAACCCTAAACCGCAAACCCCAAAACCCTCAAACCCTAAAACCCTAAACCCTGAACCCTAAACCCTCCTCAGGCATACCCCTACATGCAGTCTCTGGGCCTACGACTGTGGGGAATGCTTCAGGCCGAGTGGCTCATCTTTGGAGAGGCGGCCCTTTTCGTTGGTGATGGTGATCTTGTTCGACCTAGGGGGATAAGGGAATGTATTATTGTCATTATACTTAGGGAATAAGGGAATGTATTATTGTCATTATAATCAGGGAATAAGGGAATGTATTCTTGTCATTCTCACTACTATTATTACGATTAGTATTGTCATTACTATTACGAATAATATTATTAGTATTGATATTCGTTATTAATATCATTATGATGCAAAAATGTGCCTAGTATAATACGGCTCCGAATGTCTAGGGTGGAAACAAAGGGACTATGATTTTGACAACCCGGCAAATGCTGTTCCGAGGCCCTGACTTCCCGGTCGTCTTATCCGCTGCCGAGACATTGAGGATCTGGCAGCGTAAGCTACCAGGGCATGGGGAAGTGGGTAGTTCTCAAAACAAGCCTCACATAATCCTTAAAGGGAGGCTACTTAATCTGAGACATATCCGGGGACTGTATGAGCTTTTGCTGGGAACCTTGGTCAGGTCCGGCTAGGCGGCATCATCGTGAGTTTCTGCGACCCCGATCCAAGAACAAGGACGTTTTCAAGTTCCTGTTAGTTGGCGGGTATATCAGGCACCTGGAACAAAAAAGAGCATAGCAGATAGCCAGAACAACTTAGACAAACCGGGAAACATGGAAACAGGTTTGCGAGTAGGACTGAGTTTTTTTGTGGCGGGGGTTAGAGGCTTCAGCCAGTCCGCATGTATGATGCTGAAACACATCATTCTTCATGTATGCCAATCTGACTCTGACCCCCATCTCCCAAGAAATTGGGGCCGGCAAGGCTCCGTTGGAATCCAGGTCAAAGGCAACCTCAATCTGAGGCACCTGAGGCGTATAGGCTTTGGGTTAAGCCTTCACAGGTTATATGGAGATCATATAGGGTCACAGGGGTTAAGGTTACAAGCCTTCAAAGGCATGGACCCGTTTTGAAGACTCTAGGCCCGTACATCCCTCCATTTCTCACTTGCCATCCACAAAGGGCGCCATTGATCAAACCTCGGAGGTTCAAGCTTCACATATGGTTGGTGCTTCAATCTTTTGCTGTGAATCTGGTTCAGTCTTGAGACACAGACACCCCCGAAAAAAGGGACTTTCAGGGAACCCTGAACAGGGAGCCCTTTTTTCCAGTGGTATTCTTACCATATTCTTGTGGTTCCCCGGGGGTTCCCCTTACAGACCCTTTACCAATCTGAGCACCAAAGCAGAGCAAATACTGGAGGCTAAATTGCCAACACACCTGAACCCTCCCGGACTTCAACCCCCGCCTTTTTGTCAAACATCCTTTTCCTCACCAAGGCTGTGTAAACTCCCCTACTCTCATTTTGTAATACCCTAAACCCTAAACCCTAAACTCTAAATCCTAAACCCTAAACCCCCCTTTGTAAAATGCTTAGACACCAAAGGCCGGCTTTCAGCCGGGTGGCGCCCCGCGGCGCTGGTGGGATACCATCTAAGTTGAAGGAGCCCAGGATACGATTGTCCCTGGCGGTTTAGGGGTGTAGAGTTTAGGGTTTAGAGTTTAGGGTTTAGGGTTTAGGGGGGGCTTAGGGTACATAGGGGTTTAGGGGTTTGGGGTGTAGGGTTTGGGGGTTAAAGTTTAGGGGTTTAGGAGTTTAGGGTTTTTTGGCAGGCGTAGGCCTCGGAGGACTGAGAGTGTGAGGCTTAGGCTGGAGTTCGGGACATACCAGATTTTCGGATTTGGGCGTAGGAGCTTAGGAGTTCAGAGCTTCAGGGCTTGGGGTTTATTACCATTACTTAAGGTCTGGGGCCGGATTTTGGGGTTTGAAATTTGAACTCTTTAAATTCAGAAATTAAGGAAATTTTGGGACCCTAAGTAATGGTAAGTTTATATGGGCTTGAGGGTTTAGAGCTCAGAGGCAAGGTAGAAGGGTTCATGGTCTTTTTCCATCTGTAGTGACTATTCCTATGGAAGTCAAAACTCCCAATACCAGGATACCAGGTACCTGGTTCAGATGCACTGTTTTCCCTAGAAGCCCCCCACTTCAAACCCTCCACCCCGAACCCCTAAACCCCAAAACCCCCAAACTCTAAACCCTCAATCCCAAACAATAAACCTTGAACCCTAAACCCCAAACCCTAAACCCCAAACCCCAAAACCCCCTAAACTAAACCCCGAACCACTAAACTTAAAGCCTGCTCGCCCTCAAAAAGTGCCACGCCTCGTCATGGAGCGCTCACCCTCGTAAACCTACATGGGGGACTTGAACATCATTTCGGGTTAGGGCTGTTTAGGGGCGCTCAGTTGTTGAAGGGTTTCAGCCGGGGTTCAGTGGGGCAACAAGCGGCTCAAAAAGATCTACCCCTATACCCTAAATAGTAGTTTCCATTTCCTTTTCCATTTATCCCATTATAACCCCAATATAAACCCTATATAACCCCTATATAACCCCTATATAACCCTTAGGGGGACTATAATACTACCCTAAACTCTCAAACCGTGAGGGCATCCTCGGACTTCATTTCCCCGACCTCTTCACGTCTTCCTGCTGCAGAGATCCGCTCCTCCCTTTCTATCTTTGCTATTGGCTATTATGGCCAAGGACTTCGACAGAGGAATTACACAAAGGTAGTAATTTGTGTGGCCCTCACCCGCCTGGATGGTAACCGCTGTCTGGTTGTCGGAGTAGGTGGAGAACACCTATGCCATGGCATTTGCGCTCAGAGTTGTAAAGGCTGCAGCTTCAACAAAATTGCGGAGAGTTCCTGTCATCACCTTTCCGAGCATTTGACCTCCCCCACACCCAGTCAATGGTGGTGATTGTGGTGGTGGCAGTGATGGTACTGGTGGTTCTAGCAGTTCCAGCGTTGAGAAAAAGGATGAGAGCAGCCATTGCTATGCCAAAAAACACCCCACAGTCTCTCATGATTCTGAAGATGTAAAAACGATACATGGGTGAGATATACACGTGATGGTACAAAGCTTCACAGAGGGACTTGCAATTTGAAAAGCCCTCCCCCAATCCTGGCCAGGCAACTGCCGGGACCTGCCAAATACCTACAAGTACAATATTCAACTGCAAGATAGTGCGTTCATGGGCTATTGCTGCACGTGTTTGGGAAGTCTAGGTAGCTCTTTCCTCTGCCGCTTCTTCTTCTCCTCCTTCTTCTTCTTCTGCTATGTCCCTGCCTGCTTCTTGTTGGTGGGAATGGTAGAGTTCCTCTCTATGAGCCTGGCGAGGGGAGGAACTCAAGATCAAGCCCCAAGCAGAGATAGCACCCCCTTGCAGAATTCCTCCCGATTCTGACATCCCACCTCTTTTCTTTGCACATAGTTGGGGCAGCATTGTAAAACATCCGGCTCAGAAGGGGGGGGAAGGCAAGCTTGTAGCATATTCATGGAAATAACAGGCCTCAGGCTAGGAACCATGACGTTAATTACCAAGTGGACTTTTCAGATGAATCCCACGAAATCTCAGTTGGAAGCACCTAATCTGAGTCTGATAGATCTAGAACTTGAGGGCCGTGACAGATGTTATTACTGCTCGCAATCTTCTCATATAGTCCCCCTCAGGTAGATAGAACATGGCTTTGGGTATATTATAAAAAGGTCCCCATATACCCCATATTCTATCTACTAAATTGAGGGGACTATAATTCTAAAAACAAGCTGGCAAGTTTCCCCACGCTTCAAGGACGGAAGTCCTGGCATTTCCAATTGTGGTTAGTCCCCTCATTGTACTACAGTGCTTTTTTCTGACCAACTTCCATGTTTGCCTGAAAAAGATCTGTGAGTCTGTAACTGTAACTCCTAAACTGTAAGGACTCTGGCAAACACCTGGCGGCCTCGTCATAACTCCACCTGCTGTTTCCTGGGCACTTTCAATTTCATCATAGGGGTTATTCGCAGAAGCAGGCTGACTAATCATCGATTCAAGGGGTTTGGCAGATATGTAGATGCCTGGGTCCCTGCAAAAAAAAAAGAATGTCGTTTTGAACAACTCTCATCTGAAAAGGTATGGATTACAAAGTGTATTTGAAAAGGAAGAAAAAGGTAGTCAAGCAAAGAATTGCCTTCTCGCCAGCACATCACCCAGATAACCATAACTCCACATGAAATGGGCCACCATTTAACCATATGACTTGCACCATGAAGTGCAAATCAGACCAGCGTCCAACCCCAGCGAGAGGGGAGTCACGTCCAGCAGCACCAGGTCTTTCAAGGGCGAGTCTTTGCCCTGAGCCATGGACAGGCACGCAAGTTGCATCAGCGTGATGGGTTGGTGACTACTTGTGAAATCCCTACTTTACACAAGACATCCACCATCCATTCCAGTTTAACGCTCTTCGTAGGTACAAAGTTAGGACATAGAATTTCGGGCAAGGGCGGACCTGAGCATCAGTTTGACGTAGGCTTGGCCCGAATACAGTGGTAGTACCTAGTAAGCCCCGTAGAGAGGCTGCAAAAACCCACTAATACTGTTGTTATCGGGGCTTCGAGTGTATAGCACCTGAACCTAAAGTATCATGCAACTACACAAGCTCAAAATCAACTCAGTGTAAGTCCATGGACGTCCCCGTCACATGGCAACCTCAGGCTATTCGTGGGCTGGCAGTAAACATCCTGCCACCACAAACAAGGCCAATTATACTATAGTAGTTTCCACTGCTTTTCATTATCGCAATATGACCCCAGTATACTACAGTAGCCATCCAAAATCCAGAAACTGTCTGTTTGGCCCGGGGTCTGCAAACCCAAGAAAACCGAGTTTAGGCAGGTAATGGTCTCATCCTCAGTACTCACTTGGTAAAGAAATGTAAAGAAAATAGATCGTGCTCATGACCAAGACTCGACACCCTGACCATAACCCTGAACCATTAGACCTGAACCCATACCCCGTAAGCCTACGCACCCTAAAACCCAGAACGCCGGACCGCGAAAGCGCAATTCTGAACCCTCAATCCTTCAGCCTTGAACCCTGAACCCTAAGTCATACCCTTCATAAAGTACTACTGTTTCAGGGTGGGGGCAGTATGCAACCTTAATGCCAAAATCCTAACCCCTAAAACCCTGAACTCTAAACCCTAAATCCTGAACCCTGAATACTAAACCCTAAATCCTGAACCCTGAATACTGAACCCTAAACC
>CAJNIZ010006003.1:5305-43832 GCA_905231905.1 Symbiodinium pilosum | reverse complement strand
TAAATCCTAAACCCTAAAACCTCTCAGAGCTTCTCAGTCACCAGCCTTGACGCCGCTTAAAACAGCGGCTTGCACAGCTGCGCCGTAGGCGACAGCCTGCACTTCTGGCTTTTTGAGCTTTAGGGATTGGGAAGGGGTTTAGGGATTAGGGTTTAGGGTTTTGGGTTAGGGTTTAGGGGTTTAGGGGTTTAGGGTTTAGGGCTTTGGGTTTTGGGTTTAGGGATAGGGAAAGGGGTAGAATCATAGAATCCCAAAGTGGGCCCCCACATGACAACCCCCAAAAGAAAGGACCAACAGGGACTATGTAAGATTATCCAGGCTTATTTGGGGCCTATTTTCGGGGTTGCAATGTGGGAACCCGCCTTGGGACCCTATGAGTGTCATAGAAGGGTGGAAGAGAAGGGAAGTATAGAGAACCATAGAGGGCTATCGAGGATTCGGGGATTAGGGTTTGGGTTGTAGCGTTTAAGGGGTTGAGGGATTCGGGATGAGTCTATTGCTCAAAATTACGCGTCCTTCCTAGACGGGCCCTAGAATTAGGATCTTTTTGGGAGCTACTGTACATACGGAAGGGGCGTGTCTTTTTATGGTTTTGAGGAATACACATTTGCCTATGGAATATACTGCAAACTCTGAGGGTTTAGGGCTTGAGGCTCAAAAGTTTGCCGTTCTGTTCTGAGGGATCACGATTTCGTGCTTAGGGATTGCGGGCTTCGGATAAACTGTGCAAGTTAAGAGCTCAAGTTAGACAGATGCCCTACCTAAGGATTGAAGCTAACTGAAACCCATGCACAAGTGAGGGACTAGAGAGGTACTTGAGTTGGAACCACCCTGAACCTCGCACTTGATTACTATAACTTGGTCAAACCCCTCACTGGAAACCTCCCTCGTTCGGGTATAGGGAAGAGCATCTCTACACGCACTCCGAAGCCTCAAAGGTAACCATAAAGACTGAATCCTAAACCCTAAACCCTAAACCATAAACTGAACCGCAAACCCCTGAAGCCTTACTCTCTTCAGAGCAGGAATCTATCCGGTGAATGGCTTTGGGGCTTGGGACCTTGGCATCCGCCACGTGATTGGAGGGGATACCAATAGTTGCAGAACTTGGGATGATAAGTACGATGATGGTAGCATCAGGTTAGAGCAATTGTGCATGCAACAATCTTTGACATAGCTGCATACAAGGCAGTTGCCTCATCTGCGTTAATGGAGCGACAAGGCTCCTTTCTGAAGTAGTCCTGGAGCATTCTCAAAGGGGACTTGCATTTGGGATGATATCCCTGATCTAAGGGGCCCGCTTCCAAATGTGAGAAACCCCCCAACAGTACACAGGATCGAGGTTTGCTTTCCAAGGGGCAGGACATGGGCTCAATGCATGTGATCTTGAAAATTTTGCTGCAGCTTCCGCTACTGGCATAGACAGATTCTGAAGTAGAGGAATCTTTGCATTGATGACTGCATGTATGCATGGAGCTCCTCAATGAGCTTCTGTACATAAGGTATTCTCGTCGAGCCACCGATGAGCACGACCTGTCAGGTTGCTTGTCTTGGGTAAACCGAGCACAGTTAGTAAACAGGAAGCAACCGGGTGCTGTATTGCGAAGAAGGCGAGAAGCCCATGACCTTAACAATCTTTCTGTTGTCAACCATGTCTTCCAGTGGTTTACAGAAGCTCTGAACATGGTGATGATACGCCCGAACCCTGGCTCGTGGATTTCATGGGCACGGACAAGTGCCTACTTTGACTCGGCCATGCGAAGGAACTGCAAGAACCGGAAGCGCAAGAATGTCAGTCAGAATCTGCTTGTCAGTGTGATGATTCGCCCCTTTTTGATGAAGAAGGCATCGGGACCATGCAGCAGCAAGCAGGCTAAACATTCAAGGCCTAAATCCAGAACCACACATACACCACTGAAAGGGTGTTTTCAGTATCCCCCTGCCTCATCAATGGCTTTTCGATCGACCTTCGCGTCACTGAGAACCTGCATGGAGAAAAGCTGACGAATGAAGAAGGGTTCTTCGGAAACCAACCTGACTTGGCTACTTGTAAGAAATGGAAGATGGGATCTTTATAATCACTAACCATGCACTTTCTTTGCCGTCCAGTCATTCCCTAACCCTGAAAACCCTGCACCCTACGAACAGCCAGCAAGTTGGTGACCCAGGCCAATTGGAAAGAAAAGCTAGGTAACTCCTGTGATGTGATAGCAATGAACAAACACATGGCATGATTGTGCTTGTTACACGACTTCTCACACAAGATAGGCCCCAAATGTAGCTTGATTAGGGTCTATTTATTGAGTGTACCCCCCAGAAATTATCCGCGTGTTCCATGCCTGGATTCGTTACTAGCAACCAGTAAGAGAAGAATGAGAAGGTCTGACCACCATCAAAAGCAGAATGATACATAAGTGTTGCTTCGATGCGCCATATATCATCGTCGACTTACGGAGGTATGCCTGCATTACAGATACCCACCCTTTTAGCCCATAGAGGGGTTCGCGGCTTAGGGTTGTCCTTGGGAAAATGAGACATCCTGGCTGAAAGGAGCTCCTCCCACTCAAAGTTCAGAAAAACTTTGAGCAATTAAGGTTGGGATAATGGAAATTACATGGAAAGTACTATAGTATATTGGGGATGTAGATAGAGATAATGGAAAAGAAAATGGAAACTACTTTAGGGTTTAGGGTCAGGGAGTCTGGGGTTTGGGGGACAAAGCAGTGGTTTTCCCGCGCAGATCGTAGGCTATCTGCCGAGCCTTCTCCACGGAATCCATGGACCGCTTGAAGAGGTCTTGGTTCAGCTCCTAACCAGGCATTGCGAAGTGAGTCCGAGGGGAGGTAACCCTAAACCCTAAACCCTGAAAAAACCAAAGACCCGCAGCGACATTAAACCGATGGCTCCCCGGACATCCAACTATACTATTACTATTATTATTACTATTACTATTACTATTACTATTACTATTACTATTACTATTATTATGACTATTATTATTATTACTATTACTATTACTATTACTATTACTATTATTATTACTATTACTATTATTATTACTACTATTATTATTACTACTATTACTAGGCCTAAGCCACGAAATCCTGCACGTTGGTAATTCCCAAGATTAAGGTCTCATTTTGGTACCCCCATATAGTAGGTGCCTTAAAATAAGCTATAACCAAAAAGGCCCACGATAAATTTGGGAGCTACCCACATCTCAACTCTGAACCTCTGGGTCCCAAAGCTCTGTAGCTTGCCATAACCCAACTACGAACTCAAAGGCGTAGAGGCAAACCCTTGCCCAAACACCCTTACTGGCCCCCTTCTCCAAATCCAAACCTTACGGCCTTAAAGTCCCAATCCGCGAAAATCCCCAAGCATGGAGCCCCCCATTGCAGTTTAGGGCTTATGGCAAACTTTTCCAAGGTTCACACAGTGAGGCCTGGAACCCTCGACCCAAGTTGATTAGAAAGCCCCGCAAGGCCCCTGCGGAGGCCCTGAAGATCCACAAGGCCACCATCAAGTTCGAGCCCAAAACTGAAAAGCCGCCCCCGACACACAGAAAAACTTGGCAAACCTACAAGATAAATGCAGCCCGAGCGGAAGACATCAAAATCAGGATCCACACCTGTTCCCCCCATGGATCGAAAGCAGGTTCTTTGAAATTGGATCCACCTCAAACCGAATACCTCCTGGTAAAACACTTGAAGCTCCGCCCAACCCTAATCTAAACGAGCAAAAGGACTTGGATTACCCCAACCGTTGGCCCCAACATGCCCCAACCCCTATAATACGCACCCTATAAAAGTCATATAATCCCCGATTCTGAGGCTGGCGGAACCCAACACCGCTGACTACCACATCCATACAACCCCAGTTCCACATCCTGTTCCATGCTCTTTTGCGGTGGATACTCCTGCAGTGAAATAACCTAACACCCAAAACCTCAAACCCCTAAACCCTAAATAGTAGTTTCCATCTTATTTTCCATAATCCCAATATAGCACCAATATAACAAACCTTTTCACCGCCTATAAAACACCCTGAAGTCCTCAAACTTGGCTCGACTCATGGTCAGAGAGAAATCGAGGCCGTCCAGGAGGGAATCCACCTGCTTCGGGCTGCTGGTTGTAGGATTTCATCGTGTGAGCACTATATCAGAATGCCAGCTAAAGGGTGTATTGCGTGATGGCAGATTGCGGTGTGAAAAAGGTATTCAAAGCGATTTGAATCTGTGTGTCTGCTTATGGCAGCAGGGATGGCAGTAAACATCGCAGCAGTAGCAGCAGGCGAAGTGATGCCGGTAGAGGCAAAAGCAGCAGAAGCAGCGGCAAAGGAAGTGGCTGTAGTAGTAGCAGCTGTCGCAATGGCAGTACCGGTAGCAGTAGTAGTGGTGGATCCAACCTCACAATATGAGCTATAATGAAAACTCCTAGTATTTCCCTGAGTAACCCCTATAATACTTCCCTATATAATCCCTATATAGCGCCCTTTAAGGAGTTTAGATTATGGCTCATATGTAGCCCGACTCAACACCGGGCGGCCTCGATAGAGGCCTGCGTTGAGGAGGAGAGAGTCCGCTTGGCCTCAAGTCTCCATGCTCTGGACTTTGGGAACAGAAAGGGCGTTTAAGGTCTAAGCCCGGGCCTTAACCCCTAAACCCTGGACCCTACACCCCAAATCCCAAACCCTAAACCCCAAATCCCAAACCATACATCCCAAACCCTAAACCCCCTACACCCCAAATGCCAAATATCCCGAAATCCTAAGGGGCCCTCCTGACGCTAGCGGTTTCCATTTTCTTTTCCATTATCCCTATATAACCCCAATATATATATATATATACTCTAATATTTCCGGTTTCCTGAGGCCAGCGCCGCGTCGCATTCGGCCTGGAGCCTGCGCAGCGCCCTTTGGTTCTTGCGGACCTCCTTGTTTCAGGGCTTTTCGTTGTTATATTGGGATTATATTGGGGTTATACTGGGATGGAAAAGAAAATGGAAACTACTGTTTGGGGTTTTGGGATTAGGGTTCAGGGTTTAGGATTTAGGGTTCAGAGATGTAGAGCTTACTTAGGGTCTTAAAGGCTTCGGGTGCAGAGCTTATGGCTTAGGGAACCCTAAGCCCTGAGGAGTTAAGGGATTCGGGTTAACAGTTCAGCGTTGTGGAATGCAGGAATGTAGAACCTGGAATCTGCTACAGTAGACAGTTTAAGATTCAGGTATATGGTCCCCTTTAAGTAGATAAAATATGGCTTTGGGTATATTATGATAAGATCCCCATATACCCTATACTCTTTCCACTCAAGGGGGACTGTAGGAGTTTAGCGTTCAGAGTCTGAGGTCCTGTGAATGAAGGTTTGAGGCTTCTTTTCTCTCACAGCATGTGCCGCACCGCCCACCGAAACACCACAGCAACCAGCAGACAACCGTCCACATGGCCTTGCCGCGGTTCTTCCTCTCGAACTCCTTGCATTGCAGGTGCTACTAAACTCAAACAGACCCGGCCCAAATGGGGTTTGGGACAGAGAACCAGCACTCATCCCACCTTGTAGGGAGACCTGCATGCTAAATCAGGTGGACCCAACCTGCCTCTGTCCCAGGCGTATGGAAGCTCAAGGACTGACCCGAATTGGAGGCTCATGGAGGATCCGTCCGCGCAAAGAATCTCTTTTTCAAGGTGAGCATGGGGCAGATTCAGAATAGATCCCGCCATGAGACTGGCCGTAGGAGCCGAGGTCTAGAGGGAGGGACCCCTTCCAAGCGACGCCATTTTCTGAATGACCCATTTAAAGTCCCCATTTTTTCAAGCCTATCCAGCCCTTGGACATCCAAGCATGTTCTCAATTACCATGGAATGTGCCAAGTCAGGTCTCGAGCTAACAACAGCAGTACTCATACTACACTGCTGGGGGCCGCCAAAAGATCATGTTGATACAAATAAGAATGATAACTATAACATCAGGATTCGGCCTGGCAGCCGCTCATGAAAGCCATATGAAGAATCACAACCATACTGCTACTAGTTGTGATTTTGATGCTGCGAATACGGCTACCTGCCAAAAGCTTGAGTTCATTGGGTTCTATGTGACCTAAGTTGGGTTGAACGCCCAGTTCTCTTACTTTTCATGGGTTCAAACAAGCCCTAAACTCTAAAGCGTACACCCCACTTCTAACAACCCAGGAACCTGAAAGTAGGAACCTGGTCTCAGGCTGCAAAGCCCTTCACAGCAGGTCACCTTGATACAGTGTTCGAGGAGGCGGTTGCTAAAGTCCTCGCGGAATTACGCTTTGGTGCTTGGTGGGGAGTGGGGGCACGGAGTCTTGGGATCATGATTGGGACGTATTTCGGGACTGCTTTAGGGATCCATTCCCTCATTACCGTCTGAGAAGCAGGTAGACTAGGCCTAGACCTTGGGCCGCAGAGCTGGGCAGGTTGAGACTGAGATTTGAATCCTTAGGTTTCGGGATTTGAGGGCTGAGGTTTTTGAGGGCCGTGGAGTTCTATGAAGGTCTACCTATAGTCCCCCTTAAGTGGATAGGACATGGCTTTTGGAATATTAGAATAAGATCCCCAGATACCACATATTCTATCTACTTAGGGGGGACAATAGTCACAGTAAGGAGTTCCTCAGCAAGACGTAGGGTCAGCATTGGGCAAGGATCTTAAAACCACCCAAATCAACCCTTATAATTCCCCAGGGCCCTAACTTGTAAAAAGCCCGAATTCAAAACAGTGTTTAGGCAAATCCCCGCCCCCTATAGCAATAGCGCCTTAAGATGGAATTTACAAGGCCTCAATATACCTGCAATAGTCCCTTGTGGTACCCACTACTGGGTGCGGCATTGACCCAAGACAGCGTGCAGATTAGCCACTCATTTGGCTTTTGCTTCAACAGCTTTTTGCTGGCCAAACCCTCCCCCCCGCCAGGACTTAGCTTTTAAGGTTTAGGGCTTCGGGGTCTTGAAGCGCAACACATCCAAAGCACGCCAACCCCAGCTGGCAAGCTGCAGAAAGGCTTCCTACACCCTTTACCTGAGGCTTTTAGTCCGTAAACCCGAAATCCTCGGTCTGTCGATCCTGAAGGACTGTGAGTACTATATTCATACTATGTAAACACTATATCATTGCTATGTTATGATAGAATATTATTGGTACTGCATTGCACACATGGCCTAGCTGTTCGCTTGCAGCACTCCACATCATGGACCCACAGCCCTTGATCTCAAACAATCTAAGAATCTAAACCAAAGGTATACTACGATAGACGAGTGCTAACTAAACTTAGAACCAGTGGTCGTAGGACGCTATCCAGTTACAACTTGGGCTGTTCACTGCCTAGACCATGCCCTAACCCTAAACTCTAAAACCTAAACCCTAAACCCCGAAACTCTTAACCCGTAAACCCTAAATCCCAAACCCTAAACCCTGATCCCCCAACCCTCCGCTCCTCACCCCCGAGGTGGGTATCACCCGCTGTGGCTTTCACCTCGAAGACCCCGTCCTGGAAGCTTCAAAGAGCTTCTCCAAAGGGGGAAGTGGGGTATGGGTATACGGTTTAGGGTTTAGGGTTAAGGGGTTTAGGGTTTAGTTTTTTGTTTCTTTTTAAATCCCGTTGGCTCTTTTGTGCTCAGCATGCGCTCGAAACAGCTCCACGGTTTAGGGGTTTAAGGTTTAGGGTTTAGGGGTTCAGGGTTTAGGGGTTTAGGGTAAACCCTGAACCCTAAACCAATTTAGGGGAACTCCCAATTCCGACCACAATGGGCTTCACTCTTTTCGTAATGGCAGGCTAACCCCTGCCTCGATCTCGAGCAGGGACACATCAAAAGTGCCGCCACCCATGTCGTACACAAGAACCTCACATGGGCAGGGTAAAGTGGGTGGAGTTCAGGGTTCACAGCTTCTTGGGGTAGAGTGAGTAAAGTTCAGGGTTCCAAGCTTATTGGGGTAAAGTGTGTAGAGTTCAGGGTTCACAGCTTGTTGGGGTAAAGTGGGTAGATTTCAGGGTTTAAAGCTGATTGGGCAGGGGTTCAAGAAGTAAGAACTCCACATCACCCACAGAAGTATGGGCTGGAATTCTGGGATCTCCTGTGGGTTCTTTCACAGAGGCGCAGGGTGCAACCCTAAACCCTAAACTCCAACCCCTTTCAAGCGTAATTGCTGCGGTGTGCTCGTTGCCAACACCGATATGAACATGATCCGACGTGTTCATGAACTCTAAACATCCATTTACTGTCTGGTGAAGCCAACACAGAGACATGACTTACAGTCACTAAGATGTGGGGTGCCACTGTAAGCAACCTAAATCACGCACAGCCCAATGTACATGCCAGTGCGTTGATCTTGCTCAAAACCGGCACTCTTCGCAATGGCCTCCGTTTAGAACACAGAGGGCCATGCTTAATGTAGACCCATGAGAAATAAACTCGCTCCTGTCAAGGGTCTAAATATGAGGATCCCTATTGTAATCCCTATTAAGGGGAGGGGCTCTATTAACCGGGGTCGGGTTAACCTCCCAGATTCCAAGATATCAACCTGATCCCTCACCCTGTCCTACCCCCAGACACAGTCAGGATGTAGGGGTTCACAGGGTTCACTGCTTGGCGTCGGACGTTCCTGGCTCCTCGCTCTTTAGAATCTAAGCCTCAAAGTGGATTGAAGTTTCAGGGTTGAGGGTTCGGCAAGGTTTGGGTAGCTTCAGGGTTTAGGAGTTTGGTATCACGTCATGTAGGATGAAGCGGCAAGCGTGATATGGCAGCCTAGCGATGTCACTTCTTGCCATCCTCAAGTACACAAGGTGAGTCTTTTCAGCAGGACATCCAGGTTGCAATCTACTTCCGCAGTGTGGCGGCACAGCCGTGTTGCAGCAATCTACCATTTGGGAATTTCAGGGGTTCGTGGCTAATCTGTCAAAATGCGTAGATCCCAATGTGGCAACGTCGGCCTCTACACCCTTACAATAAAGAGGGGCATTCAGTTGAGGTTATATAAAACCCCGTTCCTTTTCACCCGAGATGGGTTGTTTCATTTCTTTTTCCAAGTAGTGGACCTTATCGTTTGCGTCATCCGTCATCGTCATGTTTTCCTCTCATCTCTTTTCCAACGAAAGCCCCGCATTTGGCACTTCGCGTGCCCCAGGACAGAATCCTCTGGCGCGGGGTTATCTGGGTTGCTGCTAAGGAACTTAAATTAAGTTACCATAATGGGTATATATAGTAAATAATAAGGTTTCCCCAATATAGTGACTTAATTTAAGTTCCTTAACAGCAACCCAGTTATTAGACAACCCCAATTAGTCCCTATCGAGGCTGCTCAAGGCAAAGCGAAGCCACTTGGGTAACTTCCAAGGCGGATTTTTCGGCTTTTGGTACTTGACGTAGGTTTAGGATGCAAGGAGGTACTCTACCAGGAAGACATTACGCAACCCTTCAAGAATGACATGGAGGTTTCCTGGAACTGGGGGTACCTTTTGGGGCTCCTCATACTCAGGATTATAGAATATCGGGTCTATATGGGGTCCCCTCATGTCGGGAAATGACCACATTTCATGAGAAACAAGGCAGGAAAAGCTAAGCGGCCAGCCATACGCCAGCGCGGCTGCTGTGGGCTCGTTGATTATCCTCCATGGAGCCCACCGAAGGTGCCGGATTCCAGTTTAGGGTGTGGGGGCCTGGGACATGTAGACTCTACGTCATGTTCGTTCCCGGGGTTCTAAACACCGCTGATGCCCGTGACTAGCTGACAAGACCTTACATATCTCGCTCCAAGAACACGGCAACACAGCCTGCAAAGCAGCATATCGTCAAAGTCCCGACCGTAAAAACCAGGCCAATTAAGGGCTTAGGGCTCATTGTTTGAGTTCAAGTGACGCGAAAATTGCAGGCCTAAAGAACAAAACCGCCTCTTGAATGCATGGGGGAGAATGTTACTTCAGGACGCTCAGGGACCTTGAGGGCCGCATGGCCCTATAATTCCCGGGTCCAAGGTTGGTACAAAAAATAACTCACCGGCCCTTGAAACCCGAAACCGAGAAGCCTTCTGTTCAAGAATTGCACCTGGATTACAATATAGGCTCTTGAGCCCTTAGCACCGGTGGAATTGTGGGCACCCGTAGAACAAATGGGCCAGTCATTTCCTAGATGCTTGCTGCGCTCCTGGTGCTTTCACAGCGAGCATGGATTTTTCGCGGCTAGTCAAACAAAATGCTGGCGTGCAAGAGGCTTTTGAATTAAATTAAATGGCCTGGATGTTTCTCAAGATGGTTAGGATCTCCCTATCCAAGTCGATGGGGGATATATAGGTGATTATGCAGGGTTTAGGATTTAGGGCTTAGGGTTTAGGATCCAACCCCTGAATCACCACAAGCCTGAATATCAGGACAGGAAGGCCCCAAGAATATTGAGAAACTCCAATCCGGGTGGTCTGCTGAGTTTTCAGAACAGGCGTAGGCTATGAATCACCTCTCTCCTCCGTGGATGATAGGATATACCTTCCAATCCTAACCCTAAACCCTAAACCCCTAGGGTTTAGGGGTTAGGGGTTTAGGGTTTAGGGGTTTGGGGTTTAAGGGATTAGGGAAACCCTAAACTCTGAGATCTAAACTTTAAATCGTCGAGTCTGAGACCTACTCAGCCCTCGAGGCGTCCACTACAAAATCGCGTTGTGCCTTGAGAGCCGGAGGCCTTCACTCGAGAAGTGTTAAGACATGTTATAAGGCCTAGATGATTAACAGGCTTTGGAACAGAATCACGTAAGGATGTGTTGGAAGGAATATTGTCAACTATTCGCGCATTGATATTACATGGTAGGACGCTTGAAAAGGCAGGGGGGATATGTATCTCACTAAAACAAAAGGCAGCAGAAGTGACCCTTGAGTGTCCCCGCACACACCACGGACACCTGACGAGAATCTTTCCCTAAATGCTAAGCTGTAAGGGCCCAGCCGTAAGCCCTGACCAAAAACTGCAAGCTCTAGGCCCTTTAAGGGTTTGTAAATGCCCTGCCCGGGTGTGCTTTGTTTTGCTTTGGCCGTGAAGCATCTAAGCCCTATGCCCTACACTTGGAATTTCGCTTTTGTATTTCAAGCCCCAAGCACAGAACTTCATTCCTGAATCCTACAGTTCACCCTTGTCCTGAATACTTGAACTGAAACTTGCAACGCCACTACACCCCAAGCTCTGAACGCCAGGTTTCCAAAGGCTCAACAGGACTAGCTGGGCAAAGGAACCTCCGTCCTCCCTGCATCATCTAAAATCCATGAACAGGGTTTAGGGCTTGTTCGCATGGCTTAGCTTACCTTTGAACCTCAGAATTCTAGCTCGTAGTCTGGAAGTCTGAGGTTTAGGTCCAAGGTTTAGAGGCCTTTAACAGATGGGTGTGAGCATTCTGGTGTGCAGTCAGGGTGTTGTCAGTGCATAGCTCCTTGGTTGGGAACTTACACCTAGGTATATAGTCCCCCTTAAGTAGGTAGAACATGGGGTATATGGGGACCCTTACTATAATATGACCACCAGCCACATTCTATCTACTTAAGGGAAACTATACACTTTGGTTCAAAAGGTTTTCTCAGTGGAGCTCTGGTCAGTCGAGAACACTCCGTGCTTCATTGCTCCAAGCTTACATTATGGCCAGGTTTGGCACGTAGGCACCCTGAAACAACCAAATAACAAATATAGGGTTTAGGGTTTAGGGATTAGGGTTTAGGGTTGAAGAACTCCATCCACGAGTATGAAAGCTTCATGTCATTATTTTTTTCATGAAGGATGCGCTGAGCTTAAACCCAAACCCTTGAACTCTAGGCTCTAAACCTCACAGCTGAGTGCAACTACCCAGGATGAATTTCTTCTCTGAATTCTAAGCCAGAGCATCTTCACATGATTCTCGGGCTTTAGGGTTTAGGGTTGAGGTTTAGGGTGAAGGGTTCGGCTAGGAGTGTTGGACTGAGAGGTCAGGGGTCTATGTGGCACCTGCAATGACATGCGCTCTCGGATGCAGAGGGAAGTGAGGTTCCATCTAAGCAAGCTGCAACGTCGGCTGCAACACGCAGACCACTGCTGCTGCATACTCTCTGTAGATATATACCTTCACAGACATCTGATTTAAAAAGAACATCTTGTGAAATTCGCCCGCCACCCGTGTTGTCTTCACTTAGGTTCTGTTTGGCAGCCAACGAACAGCTGAAGTCGTGCACTTTCTCCAGATATCTCCACATACTGTGTGGAGTGGAACTCTGCCTCGTATCCACCCCTAGGCACTGCACGGGTTGGATGGACACGCAGCTTGCTCTATCTGCTTGGGTGCTACGAAGTTGATCTATTAGTACTAGATGGTGAACAAATGCTTGAAGCTGTAAACTGGCAAAACCCCAAAAAACTTCTGCGCCCGAAGCAGCTAGGTATATACACAGGCTGCGAACAGGAAAGAGAAAGGTTCCTTCCATACCAGATAGCAAACCTTTTCATTCTAGCTTGGGCTACCCGGAGCAGCACCATCCTTACGTGCACTTGCTAGTTGGACCCATCTTAAACAACAACACCCAATGTGTCAACGCCCTCTAAAGCCTTCAATTTTTGAGCTAGCACAGCATCTTGAGACTAGGGCCCGCTGAGAAGCAATTGAAAAAAAAGCATGGTAGACCATCATGCCCCAACAACCCTTAAACGCACCCTAACCACCAGCAAATGAGGGCCACAAGACCTTTGCTAAATCTTCAGCCCCGAACACAAAACTTGCCTCAAGCCCTTAGAGCCGCAACTCAAACCAAATCACTTTCCTCACGCGAATTTCATAGGGGCATCTGGCAGTGCCCTAGAACTGTAGGTTCTAAAGTTCAGCGAAAATTCACATGCCCATGGCGTACCTGCAGCTGCTCAGCTGCATCTTAGATGAGCGTGTGGTCAATCGTTTTTCGACTTCGAAGTGTACTGGCTTAGGATTCCGGGTATTAGTAGGTTTTTGGGATTAGGTCTTCGAGCCTAAGGTAAGGAGTAACATTGCACCCTAAACCATAAACCTAGAACCCTAACCCTCAACGCATAGTATAGGGGTCTACATGATTGTCTGCGTGCTTTCGGGGCCTATTTGGAGTACCCTGGACAATATGTAGGAATATCCGGAATCTAGAATATAATATTGGTAATACTTAACTATCACTAGAAAAATACACGCGCCCAGTTGTCACTTTGTTTTCCATGTTCTTTTACCATTTGATTCTCAACTAGTGGTACGTAGTAAGTACTTGGGCCTAAACCCTAAACCCACCCCAAACCCTAGACCCTAATCTCCAAACTCTAAACCCTAGAGTGCAAGCTTAGTCTTACGCTGAGCGTAACATGCGCCGCCAAGAGCATGCAGGCAGGGCTCTGCCTGGATCCATGATGTTGCAGAGCGCGGGCTCGACAGAGAAGTTCAGGGCATAGGATTTAGGGCTTAGGATTTAGGGTCTGGGCTTCAGGGTTTAGGGTCTGGGCTTCAAGACTTAGAGTTCAAGGTTTGGAGTTTAGGCTTTAAGTTTAGATCTTTGACACCGGAAGCTTGGTGAGCGCTGCCCTCACAATAGAAGCCTAGGGTAACAAGCTACAATGAGCCCGAAACCAGTCAGCTTGGTCTAAGGGCTTTCGGGGCGAAAAGTCATGAGTAGGATTGGGGTTAGAGGTTTAGGATTGGGCTAGGCGACTAGATGTTAGCCGATCCTGGAATCCGTGCGCCGTGCGATTGAGGTGAGGCTGCAAAGTGGTGGGTCCCTGAACCCTGCTTGTTCCAGCAAAAGCTGGGCACATACTCTGCATCTTCTGGCTTGGAGTTACCCAACACTGGCATGTATGGTCATTAGCATTAGTTTAATGTTTAGAGTCTAGGGTTTGGGGATGGGTTGTCTGTGTAACATATCCAGGAAATTAGCAAATTCTCCATCTAGCCTCTAGACCCGAGAGAGATTTCCCAAATGCCTTGACTTCGGACCTGTAAACTGCTCTCAGTCCTCTTCATCCCAAAGTGACCCCAGGCAACCCCATTGCTCGCGGCACGGCGAGATTAAAGTCTCAAGCAAAATATTCAGGAAGGGTGCTAGAATTCTCGTTCCTTCTGTGCTATCGACCCCGCAACTCTGTTCACTGTGTTAGATAGAACATGCAGCTCCAGTAGCTGCTGCAAAGAGACTAAGACGCTGGTCTGTGACCAAGTGCCCTCAGCAGCGGGAACATCCCACAACTTTTCGCGTACATCCCTCTTCAGACCTCCAGGGGGCACCTAGGATTTAGAGTTCTGGATTTAGGGCTTAAAATCGTGAGGTTTGGGCTTTTAGTTCTACGGGACCAAGCTCTGGGTGGAGACGAATTGAAGTTCTAGAGGGAGAAGTTCCGGGTTAAGGTTGAAGGGATGAGGGTTTAGGGTTTGGGGTTTAGGGCGGCCTTGAAGTTTCAAACTTGGGGTTCAGGCCTAGGGTGGACTTCACATTGATCGATTCTGACAGACGAAGGATGCCGGCAGGGCTTAACGCTCAGGACCCAGACATCGTAGACCCAAACCCAGAAACTCAGATCCCGAATCCCAAGCCCTAGACCCTAAACCCTAAATCGCCACACTTTAATGCAAAGAGCGTAGCCACACTCCGACATCCAAATGAGCTATAGTCTAAACTCCTTGTATCCCCCTTATAAACACCCCAATAATACTCCCCGAAAGAAATCCCCTATATAACGCCCTTAAAGGAGCATAGACTATAGCTCATATCGGATCCAAGCAGCACCTTGCAGAATTCTCCCTTTCCCTCAACGACTCAAAGTAGAGATGTGTCTGCCTTCACGTTCTGGTCCAAGCGAATGTCCCATGGTTCCAATTCCGCGGTATTGTACTTTCTCCACTTTTGGTCGTGGTTGTAGTACACCTGTTGTCAACCAATGCTAATTCAAAAGAATTGGGGACTCTAAGCCCTAAAACCCTAAACCCTCAAACCCTAAACCCTAAAACCCTAAACCCTAAAACCCTAAACCCTAAACCCTAAAACCCTAAACCCTAAAGCCCTAAACCCTAAAGCGGGCCCGGGTTACTTTGGGGAAGGTACTAAGGCCCACCTGCTCACCCACCACTCCAAAGAGCTCCGGACCCTGGCCAACCGTTTTGTAGTACTCGGCGTTTGCGTCCTCACGAGGCGGTGGACGACTCATAGAAGTTCCAGGTTTGCGATTGAGACTTCGGGGATTCTCATTTAGGCTGGGAGCTAACTCCAGCCGCCCACAAAATCCTCTGCCTCCAAAAACTGCGCGCAACGCCGTGTACCTCCTATTGTGAACCATTGATGCCCGGAGCCTTGCAACAATAACCCTAGCAAGCGAGAGGAATCACCATTCGATATCAGTGGCAAACTCTCCGTAGATTTCATTGCTGCTTTAGTTGTTGTTATTATTATTATTACTATTATTATTCTTACTATTACTATTACTATTATTATTATTACTATTACTATTATTGCAGTTGATGAGCTCAGGTTGGCCTTGGGGGTAGCTTCTCTGAGGGCTGCTGGGAGGCACGGCATGAGTAATACACCTCTGTAACCTAAAGGAGGAAGCTGATTCTTCTTCCGTGAGGGGCAATGCGCTCTGAAGCAATAATAGTTCACTGTCACGAAATGGATGTCCGAAGTGAACCCCAGTGTACATGCAGGACTCACATAACTCTTCATAGCCCAAGCCAGTCCCCGTACTTCTAAAGAGCATGCTATGTGCGGAGGTGCTTGTGCAGTCTATAAAACAGATCAACTAGTTTCGTGTATGTAGGAACTGTATGGCTTAGGACATCTAATCATTCCGGACCTTACAATCTCAGCAGCTTGTTGCCAAAACAGTCAAAATGTCTCTCGGTTTGTAGATGAGCTCACGTGACAGTTGCTTTCAGACATTTCGCCATGATCGATGTTGGGGCTGACACGGGGAGACTACCAGAATCAGGCATCCCCTATTTCGCAGGCTCTAATAGTCTCTATTATACTCTGAACTATAATCAGGACTGCTTGAAGCAAATATGGAGGACCTCTGTTTTTGCGGAGCACTCCATGCAAAAGCTTTCGAGGCAGCGACGTGCCTGCAGCGGAACATCTCGGTCGCGTTCTTCGTTCGATGTCTCTGCGAGCCACGCCCAAGTCGTTCGGAAACCGCGCGCCAACACGAGACGGCCAGAGTAGTTTTGAAACCTCCCGGGCCAAGCGGATTTTGTAGAAACTTTTAGAGTTTAGGATTCAGGGTTACGGGCTTCCCAGCATGAGATGCAAAACCTCAAGGGGTAGTTGAGGCGTATCCCAGCTTCTTCAGCGCTAGTAGTTTGCAAAAATAGGGGGAACCCAATATAGGCGCCAAAATACTATCATCCTTATCATGGGGACCCCATATAGTGCCTGAATCTATGTGATCCCGCTTTGCATCAATCGATTAAACAATGCTTCTTTCATTATTTGGATGCTTCGGAAACAAGATCTCCCTTCGCAACCTTAAGCTTGCGGTCCCTATGTGAGGGCCGTTAGGGTTTAGGGTTTAGTCTAGAAACCACAGGCGTGACAGGAGCTCTCGAGAACCAGGCTTTTTTTGCAATCTCGCGTTACACTCACAGACCTGCTTCGAACTTCAGCTCAACTTCTTGTTTAAGTCCTATCCAAACTTGCCAGTTGCACGAATGTTGCAACATGTTTGAAGAAAACTCTCCAGCATAAACGACATCATGAGCCTCTCAGCATGCCCATAGCTATGAGCCCAAAACTGAGCGTAAAGACGAACACCTTGCCCAAGTGCGATCTAGCTACCCACCCACCCCTTTCCCCACTTTTTCGTGACGCTGTTAAGCAACCGCACCTGAAGGCTCGCCTGCCATCAAGCTGAGACCGGCTGCTCCACGAAACCTCCGCATTTACTTTGAAACGGCGTTTCGGGACTTGGGGCCAGGATAATGCTTCAGGGTTTGGGGTCTCTCTGCTTAGATGCAACCGACCGCCAATCCTTGTAACGTGTCATTAAGCCATACCGGCGCCAGACCTTTACATCGGTGTAGATGGCACGCGACAGACGCAGCTTGAGAATACAGCTTCCTTCCCCATTGGCAATCCTTAGTCCACGTGGCAAAGAAAGGGCACGCAACTCACTTTTTGTACTATTGGCAAAATGGTTTAAGCTACGGTATGGCAGTCACTTTTTCACGGCCTGAAAAAAAGATGAAGAATCCTAAGCTGGATCCCAGCAACGCTGCGACCAGTGCAAGTGCCTGCTCTCGTTCTGCGAGTGCAAGTGCCTGCTCTCGTTCTGTGAGTGTAAGTGCCCGCTCTGCTCCTGTGGGAGATGCCACGTGTATTTGCTTGGTGGACGTTTCAGCTGTAGGCAGGATTTGTCTGCTGCGAAACTGCCAAATCATTTCCTCCAGTTGCACAGCTGCCAACGTCTCTTGGCGTTTTTTTTTGCCTTGCTCGGCCAGCGACCTCACACGTTCGATTATGTTATTGGAACCGCCTGGCGAGGCGTTTGCCTCAAGAAGCAATGTCTTGTGAATCCCACATAGGAGCGACCGCAGCATCTGTAGATCGGCATCAGACCCAGACATGACCTGGACATCTGGTAAGACTCCCTAGCAAGCTTTCTTGTTAGCACCTTGGCGCTTTGGGGAGCTAGAAAAATCAATCAGGATGGGGGGCAGCTATGCGGGGATCTGGCGCAACTCAGCCCATGATAGGGCTTAGGGGCTAGGGGGCCATGAACTATCGCATTAAAACACTGCAAGCTTGCTGACACTGTCTGACTGCTTTCCATCCTATGAGTACTGTTCAGTTTGAAGCTTCCTCGGCACATGCCCCGGCCATGCTCCTACTGCGATATCAACCAACAGCGCTGCTCTTGAACATTACCACTCCAGGCCGCACCCCGCTGCGGCGGCCTAAGCAATCAGAATAGGACTCTGCGTGCCAAGTTGTTAAAAACTACTACAGGGCATAATACATCCCATAGATCAGGCCCGAAAAGGAAAAGCAAACAGACACGGCCTGCTGGATACCTTGCGCGATTTCCAGCAAAGACAGTGCTGATCTATCTCCCGGCTCCTCCAAGTTTTGAGGTCTGAGGGTGTAGGGTTTGAGGAAGCTACCTTGGACCGTAATCCTTCCAGCTT
Source organism: Symbiodinium pilosum (assembly GCA_905231905.1). Taxonomy (NCBI): domain Eukaryota; class Dinophyceae; order Suessiales; family Symbiodiniaceae; genus Symbiodinium; species Symbiodinium pilosum. The sequence continues at coordinate 25,691 of CAJNIZ010006003.1, read as the reverse complement.
AAATCCTGAACCCCAAGCACCAAAACCCCTTTCTGGTCCTTGAGGTAGCTATGAAGGCTACAATCGATGGTCTACGGGAGGGTCCTGTCAACCTCTTTTCGCTCTATGGACCTAAACTTCAAGCCCTAATAGGCCCTTCCCTCTCCTCCAGCCGTTCTGCACTGAAATTGCCCCACTCCTCCAGTCGAAAACGCCACAGGGCTGCCTCCTCCCAAAGATCTTCTTCTGTTTCGAGGCGCCTTCAATCGGGGTCTTAGCTTTGAGAGTTTAGTTCTTCAGGTTTCTGAAGAGCTTCCAGGGTTCAAGCATCTATACTATATCTTAAAATACCCCAATAGTGGACAATCAAATGGAAAAGAACATGGAAAATGAAATGGAAACTGGGTTATATGGGGAATAATCCTGGCTAAGCGGGAATAATAACTAGCCTTCTGGGCTGATACGTTTGACTGACTTGGATCCCCCCCAGGGAAGTTCGAGACGCAGACCTGGGTTCCTTCCTCTGGAAAATATACTATTTAGGGTTTAGGGTTTAGGGTTTATAGTAGTTATCGTTTTACTTTCCATCATCCCTATATAGCCCAATATTACCACTAGAAGCTCCTAAGCTGGTGCCAGACCACGGCTCAGGGAACTTGGGATTCCGGAAAGTGGGGATTCAGTTTGTTGCGTTCAAGGGTATGGCTGACAGACACATTCCTCGCCGGCTCCAAAACAGAAAGCTGAAGAACATGGTTTTGGGGCTTAAGGCCTGGGGACTGAAGCTTCGGGGCGAGCTTGGTTGTGGACGATGTATTATACTATATATTACTAACCGCAATAATGGAGAATCAAATGGAAAAGAAAGTGGAAATGAAATGGAAACTGGGTTATAGCTATAGTGAGCTGAGATGGCCTTGAGCAAGGGTTCTCGACCTTCTGCAAGAAAATGAGGGCCAGGATGTAGAGGGAGTCGTCAGTCGGATTAATGCCACTTCGGATGCACTGCCAATGGCAGTTGGCGAGCCAGTAGACATGTCGCAGCTTCTCATCCACTGGGAGAGCCTGCGACTGATGAGCTCAAGGCCAAACCCTAAATCCGACGGTTTAGGTGTTAGGGTTCAACCCCTGTAAGTAATGCCCCTAAATCATCCAAATAACAAGTGCCATCTAACTCCCAAAAAAAAACGGCCCCTCCTACCGCATTAAAAAATTGCAAAATGCTGACCCCCTAGGCTGTAGTTGAGGAATCAGAAAGGTTCGACCGAAGACTTCGGGGCACGGTAACTTCTTCGAAGAGTATGCTAGATGTACAGCGCGAACTTATGATCCACCCTGGCTGTTTTCATGTCAGTTTGTGCATCCCAACAGTCCTCATTGTCCAGTACCTCCAGAATTGGGCCACAAATGTTCTGGTAGCGGTCGTAATTCATGGGGCGTCTATGCACCGGGCACGTCTCGCACAGAGGGGCCTTTTCTGCTACTAGCAATACGTGGCAGTACGACCCAGACTAAATGCATTTTCATCGTTGAGGTTCAAGTGACGCTAAAACTTCGTATTTCCCAAGTGGCCTAGACCCAACATCCCGCACTAAAGCCTAAATGTGCGATAGCCTAAACTCCCAGTATCCACTTAATAACCCCAATAATACTCCCCTATATAACCCCCTTTGATGGGGTTAAGATTATGGATCATACGAACTCCAAGCCATGTCTCAAACCCACATCCTTAGGGCCCTCATCCGGAGACGCGCGCAGCTCTGGGCTTGACAGACTCAGCCAATGCCTGCAGCAACCTGTGAGAGCATAATAACAATACCCATAACACGATAACACGAATAATAACACTACTATGAATAGTAAGATTAAAAATGATAATACTACTAACTACTAATTATAATTTGTTTTTACTTCAAGGGTCCATTCGACTGCAACCGAATTCATAGAGCTCCAGGCTAAACATCCTAACAACTGGGCATATAGGTGTTGCAAGCAATCCATCATGCAACATGTGCGCTGAGGCAATGCAATTCGTGAACCATTACCATCCAAATACAAAGCACGGTACCCGACACTGCACACTGCTCTACAACTGACGGGACGACAGCAAATAATGAGGGTTTCGGGTGTAGCGCGAGGGGTTGGAATTCAGTGTAGGTTTGTGGGCAAACTTAATCAAGAGGAAAGCGAAGTCAAGTATTGTTTGGACAGACAAATAGGAAGCGGGACAAAGCACGAAATCCTGAGTTCTGAGACCTAGGCTTCTACCCCAAAGCTCAAAAATCCTCTGCCAAAAGCCAAACCCCCAATTACAGTCCCATCTGCCATGGCGCAGCTCTGAAATCTAAGATTTCATAACTATTACTATTACTATTATATTGACTAACTATTTTTATTGGTATTACTATTAAATTAACTAACATTATTCATACTATTACCACCTAAGGACCACAAAAGCCTCTCATCATCAGTGAGGGTACTGAGCTCTTCTTGAAGAAGCCTAGTAAACTCTTGTAGGGATTTCTCCAAATCAGAATACCTCAGCGGAAATGGGCATTTATCTTCTCCCTCCACCCCCTACGTAAGCTTGAAATCCTGATATACTGCAAGACGGCCCTCACGTAGCTACATATACATGACATTGTGGTTGCATGTCTGTTCACAACCTCAGCAATTTCTTTTCCTGGTAGTGGCCCACCTGTCTAGGGAGACTATCTCCTAAGGGGTGACTGATTGGGTAAACAGGAAGCCCTCTACCCTAAATTCAAAGCGCAGTTCCTCAGCCCTAAACCCTACACCCTCTCCCCTAAAACCTAAACCCCATTCCCTAAACCCTATTCCCTAAACCCTAACCCCCATTCCCAACACCCTATTCCCTAAACCCTAAACCCCATTCCCTACACCCTATTCCCTAAACCCCAACCCCTAAAGCAGCTCCTGAGGACGTTGAGCCCACAGATGGCCCCGGCATCCTTTGTTGCCTGCCTGGCGCCAAGCAGTCAAGATGTAAATGGCGATCTCTGAAGGGTTAGGGTTTAGGGTTTAGGGTATAGGGTTTAGGGTTAGGGAGGGAATACTCAGAAGGGTTCGGGGAATAGGGTTAGGATTTAGGGAAAAGAGGGTTTACGGTTTTGGGGGGACATAAGGGCCGAAATTGCCATTCTCTGGCATTAGGACTCTCAGATTCCTGTGTTCAAGATGATAATGTGGCTACGGATTGCATACGGCTTATTATCTTTTTTGGCAATAGAACTACATAAGGGCTGTGTAAGGCTCACCCAGGGGAAACTACCTACCTGAAACTTCCTTAGAATGTCTTGAAATGAGCCATAATCCAAACTCCTGATATCCGCCTTAATACGCCCTATAATACTCCCCAATGTAATCCCCCATATAACCCCCTTTAAGCAGTCTAGACCATAGCACAAATGGGGGAGGACATCGGGAACATAGGGGGAGATCTTGGGACTGGAAGGAGAGTACCGGATGCCTGTGAAAGACTATGTAGTGATATTTTTGAGAAAGTCCCGATGGGTTTAGGCATTAAGGATTGGGGTCTAGAGGTCTGGATTTAGGGAGTTGGCCTTTGGTGTAGTTAGGGGGTTCAGGAGTCTGCAAGGGGTTGAGCTTTCTTTTAATTTAAGTTCCTTAAATCCCTGTATTCCCGCAGTTTCCATTTCATTTTCCATTTTCTTTCGACTTGATCCTCCATTATAGGGGAATAGTATAGTAGCTTATTAGATTAAGTTCCTTAACAAGAAAATTAAGAGGCAACCCAGAGGATCCTCCGCTTCTGCAGGGAGTGGAAGGGGATTCTGGAGGGTTGCTTTAAAGCGCGTGTAAGGGTCAGGATTTAGGGTTTAGGGTTTAAGGGTTTAGGGATTTAGGGTTTAGGGATTAGGGATTAGGGTTTAGGGTTAAGGGTTAAGGGTTTAGGGCCGAGGGTTCGGGGCATAGGGTTTAGCGTTTAGGGTGCGCGGGGCGTAGGGGTTGCGCTGATTAACGCCGATACCTGGTTCCAGAGGCCCTTTTGAGAACGGCTACAGGAAGACTACGGGGTGGAGAGTCATCCAAAATGCAGGGATTGTATATGGTGCAGGATTCTCTGGTCTGCCAAATTGGACACCCAAGGACAAACCCATCAATATTGCCAGGAAATGACATGCAGTCACCAACACCTTTAAAACATGGTTCATCTTTTGGAAAGTTGTCAGTGTTCTAGTCTTTTTCGGTGCGCCTACCCTACTAGAAGATGGCCGGTCATATGTTTAAAGCTAACCCCAAGACTGACTGGACCATGACTTTGCGGTTCTGGAATTTGGAGTCGGGAGCTGCAGGATAAGCTAAAACTCCAAACTAACGCTTCCTTTATCACCCCGCCACACACACAAGCTGTAGTCTTGATTAGGGTTGCTTGGGGAAGGAGGGATAGCCTAGGGGCTGAGGGAACGCATGTCACACTTGCTCTAGTAGCCGAAAACTCAGATTTAGTGGCATTTTAGCTAGAAATCAAAAAGAGCACTCAGAGCATCATTGGATGTTGCTTCGGGTGGGCCGGCACCTCTGTGAGTCGTTGAAGTAGGCGGGTACCTGCGTTGCTCTGGGTTTGGCGTGTTTGGAGCTACAGCTGCTCTCTGCACCGAAAAGTGCAATGATGTGCAGTGTGCAGGCTTCTACAGTATAGACAACCCTGGGGCGTTTGAAGCATGATTGAAGGGCGTTTAGGTGAGTGTCTTGGACACCCCCAGAACATGCAAAGCCTTTATCTCCCTCTTCCAAAATCCCCAATGCTCATTCTCAAGCAAATAGAATATGGCCAGGCTTTATGTTCAATCTACTGACTGCATGAATATCAAATAAGATTAGGATCATTCCAAAGCTTGGTGTCCTTGATATTGGGGATCTGAAGGACATGAATAGGACAGGTTACAAAGGGCTCTAGCCCTTCTCGTGTCCGACAGCATGCTGACTAGTCATGCGCCACAACACTTTCTCTGCCTAACGCTTCCTACATCGTGATGCATGCCATGTCATACGCATAGTGTATAAATATAGTGCCCACATATGATCATCAAAGGATTGGAGGATTGGCTGTAAGGTGGAGGGGCGCTTCGTTCCTCTGGGACATGGTTGAAACCCCCACACTTCTGCCGGTGCGGCACCGTGACCACCGCGTCTGTGACGGGATGGCCCAAGTAAGCCTGTCAAAGCAACAGCAAATGAGCGCACGCCCTGTGACTCACTGGGGCTTAGTAGGAATATGGGAATATATAATAGGGGTCATAACTTCCAGTAGTTCAGATAATTACTACGCAGCTTCCCAAGAATTCCTATGCCCCAATGGTGTACTCTATACTACAAACAGTGGATAGAAGACCCACAAGATTCCAAGAAGCCTGATCTGCCTTGTTTTGTGGAAAACCCACAGAAAATGCAGCACATGTCACTGGCAATCATGTGAACCGGAAAGCAAGAACCCCATGCCCCCCCCGTTTGGAAATGTTGCTCTTGTTTTTCATGCTCTCCAGCTGCCCTACGTGTGCTGGTGCTTGAGACCAACCTCCGCTAAACCTCAGGGAGCATGGAGCGCTCAAGCAGCCCCTGCCATCCGATGCCTATATGAGGAGTCCATGAGGAGCAAGCTACGAATCTGAGAGACCAATGTCGACAATCCAATACCAAACTGAATCAACCTTCAAAAAGACCCCCGGTAGTGACCCACAGCTAGAAGAAGACCCATATCATTCCCAAATCTGCTTCTAGGCAAGTGCCGCTCTTGTTGTCATGACTGTGTCCCTACCATGAATACTCTTATCTGTTAGCAAAACATCCTATCACAATCCGAATCTGAAAAAACTCTAAGGAGGCCCGGCCCTGAACGTAACCCTGAAGCCCCGCATATCCTTCTCGCAGTATTGAAAGAAAACTTGAAAATGAACCCCGTGACTGGTAGCTGATCAACATCTGTTCCAGGTTTAGCAGGTACAGAAAACGATTCGGTTTTCTGTTCTATTATCGCTATATAACCCAATATACCTATCATAATATAGTAGTTTCCATTTTCTTTTCCATTATCCCAATATAACCCCAATATATACCCATATTCCAGTAGTCTCTTAGCCAGCTTCCAGCCTCCGCCGTCTCCTTCATCTTCTGAAGGACCATGGCCTAAAGGATTTAAAGCTCCAGCTTTGGGGGGTTCCCAAGGGTTTAGGGTTTAGGGTTTTTGGGGGTTCTAAGGGCTGAAGCGTTAGGGCTTTCATGTTAGCGGGCCACTATGGTTTTCAGAAATAGCCTTGCCAGGACCTTGAAAGAGCTGCATGCCCTGAGGGTCTTGTAGATGTCTTAGACTAGCCGTACCTGCTACACCCCGATGGACCTGGTCCGTGGAGCTTGCCGCTTTGCAATGGTGAGTTTCCGCCTCGAAGGATGTGAGCTATAGTCTGAACTCCTAGTATCCCCTCAATAACCCCTATAGTAGTCCCTTATATCATCCCATGTATAACCCACTTGAAGGAGTTAAGATGATGGCTCACGTAGTGTATACTGAAAAGGAATCTCTAAGTCAGTTGACGTCAGTTTGGGTTGGGCTTGATGGTTGCTGGTAGGGCATGAAGAAATGGACCCCATAGTAATTCCTATGTGCTGTTGACAAACTATGCTGGTTTCCATCGTCTTTTCCAACCCTTCATTCACCAAGAACCAGTAATTGGGTAGTGGGAAGTTTCTAACCTTTGCAACAAGCTTCAGCACTATATGAACCCAACATGATTCCTTCAACTCAGAACATCGCTTTGGTCTACTGGCACTTGCGGTTAAGACTTCCGTGAAGGCCGAAATTTGCGAATCCCTGGCTCCTGCCCAGGGCTGGCATGAGCATGCAGCAACCTTGAGCGCCCGGCTGAGATCTCTTCAGGATGAAACTGCTTGGTCTTGCTCTGATACTGCACCTGCAGATGACTTGCTGCTGATCAGTAGCGAAGGAGGGAATAGGAGGTAGGGACTCTCGTGAAGTCTATAGGGACCACTACATGGCTTCATACTTCATTCCTAAATCCAGTAAGATGAAGATCAATGGCTCTTAGCTCCATCTACTCTACCATGCCTTCCTGTTTGGGTGGCTGCATTGAGCCTGAAGGGACTTCAGTGGAAGTGCTGATTGCAGGCCACAGCACGAACCCTCACAACAGGCCTTACCAAGCCAAAGTAGTGCTTCCAACATGCTCCGCAAAGCCACCCAAACATCCAAACGACTTCATTCCTGCCGCGGTATTCCGTATTCCTACAGATCCTTGCAAAAACAAGCTACTCCCGTGACTCTAGACTACTGTCACACATTCACACGAAGGAGCTAGAACTTCCCTTAACAAAAAATGAATTTTGAACACAGCGGGAAGTACCGTTCGTCACTTTCTCTTGGGTCTGGGGGACAGATTTAGACGGCCCTTGAAAGCTAGAAGAGCACACTCTCTCCCTTCCAGGGGCATTCCGGGGGCGTTTGAGGGAATGATGTCGCAAGACTAGCAACTCCTCACTCATGGCCTGCTCCCCAGCAAGATGGCTACATCAACCAATCCGTCTTCAAAATCCAATGGCTTCCATCAGGAAACCCTTCTTGGCATTTACGAAAAGCCAAAGATGACCTAAACATCCACGCACAGGAGATGAAGGGACAGAATGGCACATGCAGCCTTTCCTTCACACCTACCCACACACCCTAAAGGATCCAGAAAATGGAACCCCTAATAACCCCTAGTTTCCCCAATGTAGAAATGGGGTCGGTAGCATTTTTTAAGGGGTGTGGCTAACCAGGCATGCATTTTGAGAAGAGCCGCGTCTTTTTCTTTGCAAGGCCCAAGTTGTGCTCTCAATTGTCGGATTGATTGCAGTTGTCAGCAGAAAGAATCCCACCTTCATGCTGCAGTTCTCTCCCCGCTTTGATGATGTTAGATTCCAAAGCTGGACCAGTAGGAGGTCTCTGGTTATTCCTGCCTTCGCTCTGAACAAATCCCACAAGCAGGTCCACCGCTTTAGATTCTTGGGGTCGTCGAAGCTGGTTTGCCTTGCTCCCAGGTTCGCACCATGGGCCCTTAGTTTAGACTCCTGATATACCATGTAAGTTGTGAAAACTCGCTCCATACAAACCATGGTTCTGGCAACTTCAGACTAAACCCTGGATCTTATGGTTCAGGGTTTAGGGCCAAGGGTGGATTGTTTCTGGGGTTTGGGATTTAGGTTTAAGGGTTTAGGGTCCTGAACCGCGTGACCCCAAGCCTCACATAGCTGCCAGGCCTCGACCAGCGGCTTGTCATCCTTCCCTCGCACGACCTGAAAAGCAAACCTAATGTAGACCCATGATTAATAAACCCCCTTCTTTTTGAGCCACGACGACATCACATTTTCAGCAGAAGTGTTGGTCATTTCCTTGGGCAGCCCTTTAATGCCCTTTACCTGGTAAGACCTACTACCAGCCACCAACACCGCACCTACTACTAGCACATACCGTGCTAACTGGGCTTGCTGCTAGCTTTGTAAAGCTTTCCTTGCAACCCATACTCTTCCCTGTCTCGTTCAATGCCTGATTCAGAACCCACCCTGCTGTTGATGCTAAAAATCCTACACCACGTTAGCATACCATGATAAATACATCATAATACCATGATTCCCAAGATCTAGAGTTACTTAGGGTGATGCAGGCTTTCTAGTATCCACCCTAGGTCTCCTTTACTTCTTATGGGGTTCACTCCGTCCCACCCATCTCCCCAGGGCTGCCTTGAAGGGCCAGTGCTTCATGTCCGCCTGTACAGGCGCATCCTGGAACTTCCGGCCGATAAGCCTTTGGAAAAGGCGGCGGGCTAAGGATTGGGTAGGTGGACTACAAAACCTATAGCATATCGTAGCAGTTGTGGAAATGAAAATGGGAACTACGGCATAAGGTGCAGGGTTAGTGTGCTGTAGTGAGTATTGTCGATCGAAGTAGCGATTCGCAGTCCCTAACCCCCACACCCCGAAAACCTAATACATAAACCCACGTCCCTCCCCAATCCCGAAACTCCTTGGTCTTAAAACCTACAAACCCTATTTCTGGTCCTAACTCCCAATATCCTAACACCCGAGTCCCAAAGTCTTGCCAGGGCTTAGATCCGCTATGAGCTATAGTCAAAACTCCTAGTATCGCCCTTCATAAGCCCTATGATACTCCCCTATATAACCCCCTACATAATCCCCTGTCAGCCCTGTCAGGAGTTCGGCTATAGCACATGTGTCAATCAAGACCCGGAGCTTCAGCCGAGGCACCGCTTGGCGTCGTAGACCCTGAGATTAGGGCTTTAGGGTTGAAATTTTAGGGTAGAGAAGGTTCAGGGTTGAGGGTTTGGGGTTTAAGGGTTTAAGGGGCTCAAGGGTTTTCAGGATTCAAGGTGTTCGGGGTCTGGGGGTTCAGGAGTTTGAAGTTGCGGTCAAACACTAAAGGGTTGAGACTTGGGTTTCCGGGCTTAGGGCTTAGGCTGCAGAGTTTCGAGCTTCTTGATTTTTTGAGTTCTCGGGGTTAAGAATTAACTTTCCAAGCCCAATCCTCAGACCTTAGGATCAAGACTCCCCAAACCCCAGATCGTAAAGGGTTTGGGGTTTAGGGTTCAAGGCCAAAATCCTAAAGCCTGCGCCAGAAATCCTAATCCCTAACCCTCAACCTAAATCCAAAGCTCCTAAGCCCCACAACGGCGCTACAATGGCCCTACAATGATTTAAAACAAAACAGATTATGGGCCCGAGACCTTAAACCCTAAACGCTATTCCTAAACCCTAACTAAACCCTAGACCCTAGATCCTAGATCCCAGACCCTACACCCTAAACCTAAACACTAAACGCTAGACCTTAAACCCCAAACCCTATTAGAAAGACCCGATTATCGGCCGGGGAGCGTGTTCGCGGGATTCCTGGCGGCCTGGGCTTTCGCAGAGTCGCCGACCAAGCGCTCAGCCTGACGCAGACCCCTTTACCTACTTTGCAGGGGCCTAAATAATTACCAATATCATCTTAAAGTCCATTTGAGGCACCATATACTATAATTATACAAGGAGTATGGAACCATAATAATGGTAGTTATTTAGGCCCCTACAATACTACTGGCTGAGGTTTTGGGTGCACCTAGGGTTGGGGGCTTAGGGTTCACCTTGGGGTTTAGGGTTCACCAGGGTTTAGTGTTTAGGGTTTTGGGCTCACCCAGGGTTTGGGGTCTAGGGGTTTGGGTTCACCTAGGGTTTGAGGTCTTAAATGTTGGGATTATGGTTTAGGGTTCAGGGCGCAGGGTACGGAATGGAGGAATAGATTCCCATAGTGGTTCCTAGATCATGCAGTTTAGGGTTTAGGCCCAAGAATGGTCCCTGTTCCCTATGTCCCACACGTTAATTTTTTGAGACGTGACCTTAGTTTTAGGAACGAAAGATGAGAGGTCAAGGTTGGGGGGGGCGGGTTCAGAGTGGCATGCAATGGTTCGGGGTCAAGAGCAATGGAAAAGGCTTTGGAGTTTGGGGATTATCAGGGATTATGTAGAGGTTGTATACAGTTTCAGCCGGAATTTCATGTTCTTTCTAAATGCTATATACCATTCCACAGGTGCATTTCAGGATGTTTGCTGGGGGCAGGATAACCTCTACTGTCCGCAGGCCGCAAAGTAGTGGCCAGCGAGAAGGTCAACTTTATTGAGATCTTTCCTAAGCTCGATATGAGTAGAGTCTAAACTCCTTAAGGGATGTTATATAAGGGATTATAATATAGGGGAGAATTAGAGGGCTTATTAAGGGGGATACTAGGAGTTTAGACTGACTATATATAGCTCATATAACCCAAGTGTCCGTTTAATTGTGCATTGTCTTCTCCGTGTGTTTCTTGATTATTAGGCCCATGACTGCTTCACACGCCAGCCTTAGTGTTGTTCCTGTACATATCGGGTAGACTGCAATATCGAAAGGATGCTGTAGTAATGCAACTGCACGAACTATGGCAACACAAAGAAAAGTACAAAGCGCAACAATACCAGAAATGATGCTATCAATGCTGACGATCCCTTTGTGTAGGGGTCCTTGGGCGGAGGGCCTGGGTGTCTACTCCCGTCGAACTGGCCAGAAAGGAGGTGGTTTGCTTCATGCTTACATCAGTCAGGAGATTTTGGCAACCCCAATTCCCGAAACTTAGGGCCCTATGAGACTATAGGGTCGGAGTTACACCTTTTACCTTTTATCATACACCATGCCCGTTCAGGACCTGCTAAACTTAAATAGATTATCTATGTAGAAGCGCTCTCCCCTCATCGAAAATTAGCGGTTAAATTTTCAGAGGGGGGACACAAGGTGCCTCACCAAAAGCCTTTCATTAAGCTCGGGCTTCTTGCAACGGCACCCGAAACGTCCCAATGAACCTCCTGCTCGTCATGCTAGCCACCCTAAACATTCGCATTGCAAACACCATACATCTATGTTTTAGGAGAATATACAGTAAATCCATAATCATGAAATTAGGGGTGTGCGGGGAGGGTGATAATTACGCGAGAGGACCATGTTTTTGGGCACCCCGGCCTCAGTGAAAGCTACGAAGGACGGCGTGGTTCGCTTGCCTTCGGAGTTCTCAATGATCTGGACACCGCCGTCCTGCTCCAGAAAGTAGCGTGGAGTCCCCATGATAGAGATTTCAGCATTTTTGAGGTCTGTGAGGGAATAACTTTTTTTTTGGAAATACCCAACATAGCTTTAGACGGCCCGAACTCAGTGGGAGGCAGCATATTGCCGCTTGAAAGCCAGAATGTGAACTTTGACCTGTGGAAATGCTAAGAGCAGTCTTTACATCAGTAGTTTTAGAGCGGGTGTGGGTATGCCTTGACCAGATTTGAACCGTTTGGATGGCTGACCACAGAGTGCAGGAGGCGTGCAAGTTGGTTAGTCAGGCTCGGACATTCTAGCACATGCAAAAAACCTTAGAACGTTTTCAAAGTTGTTTTTTTTGGCAGCGCCTCTTTTCACCCGTTTCCGCATGAAAGGCCTGATTAGGCAGGCGCACTAGGTTGTCCCAAGGAAGCTCCAAGAAGCCAACAGACTTCAGCCATCCCAACGGAGTGAGGCTCGCATATTCCAAACCCTGGCGTGGAGCCACTGCTCGAAAGCCATCCCAAGGGAGTCAGGCCAAACTGCACTATGTACCCACGCAGAAAACCAGTACAGTGTACAACTTTCGTGTAACTGCGGTGCGCGTCCAAACCCCTACCAGTTGAAGGCTACACTACCTGAGAAAGTTTAGGGCTTAGGGTTTAGGGTTTAGCTTTTAGGGTGGGCTCAAAAAACATGGGCCTGTTTTCTTGAATGCACTTGGGCATTCTCAACATTAGAAGCCTCTATGTCTCATAACAACCCCACCATATGGCTAACATTTGGCGAAACGCCCAGAGCATAAGCTGTAAACCCCATTCTCTACACCCTAGGCCCTGAACCCGAATGGCTAATTAAACCCTACCTGGAGACCCTAATCTCTAAACTCGACCCCATAACCCCCCCCCGCCCCCAAGAATCAATTCCCTAGACCCCAATCCCTGCCCTCTGAACTCAGTGGGAAGGAATTCGGGGGAAGCCTTCCAAACGCCAACGCAGGAGAAGGTCGTCCCGAGATCGATTCCTATGGCAACCTGCTCTTTTCAGTACAGGCTTAGGGGTTGGAGGATTTAAGCTTTATTATAATGGTTAGGATTCAGGGTCTTGTGGTTTCTACTTGCCGTTGAGGGCCAGGGGGCCAGGGGTTGATGGCTTGGAGCTTGGGGCTGGGTTTAGGGAGGAGGCGGACGCTCCCTGACGCGTGATGGCTAGTAGTGAACATAGCTAACCTGAAGATCTCTCTCATATCTAATTTTCTCAGGGTTGCGCTTGTAATGCCGGGGCCTATGCTACTTCATCCAGGCAATCTGGGAGAGCAAACATGAAAACGGTTCAGGCTCCTGCCCTAGCCACATGATTCTGATCATGCATGCCACTCTTAGGGACTTCATGGCTGCACGGTTTGCATGAAGCTCATGTTTTTGGCCCACGGTTCTGCTGATGCATACATGTGTCCCTAGTCATCATGCCTCTGCCAAGCAACGAAAACAAACAATCTGAACCCCCCCCCCCATCCCCAAACACTACACCCTAAACCCTCAAAACCTACACCCTAAAACCCTAAGCCCTAACCCTAAAACCCTAAACCCTAAAACCCTAAACCTTGCAGCTAACCTTGTGCTAAACGACTTAGGGCCACCGGGCCTTCTTGGCAGTGTCGCACCAAAGGACTCCACGGCCTCCGCTATGTATCAACGACTCCAAGTTTTTACCCTTAATGTTTGTAACCCTAGGTTCTGGGTCCCAAATACCCTAATTAAGGGCCACATTCCATGGTTTAGGGACCCAAAACCAAGGGTACAAACCCTAAGGGTACAAAGGAAAACTCCCTGAATGCACGCTCGCATGCTATGGAGTGGGAAATAAGCACGTTGTCCAGGGCTGAGGGTTTGGGGCTTAGGTATTAAAATGCGGGGTTTAGGGTTTAAGGTTGGGGTTTGGGCTTTCGGATCTGGAACTCCAAGTTTGGGGCTTAGGGTGTGGGGTTCCGGCTTGGGGTGGTAAGGGAAATAGGACTTGAATGGGTGGTTTGGGACGCCTCCTTGCACATGCATATGGGGATAAGGCGTGGCTCAAACTTACACATGCTTCTTATTCTAAGAGAATTTGAGCGGTCGCTGTTCATGACGATGTAAGATTCGTTTGGACGGCTCCCAAGTAGGGTCAATGCAATCATAATCAAATCAAGGTACTCATAACCAATCTATGGTGTTTATCTTAATTCCTTGAGCAGGGGGGGGGCACTCTTTTTGCAAATGAGAACTCCTTCTCAAAACTACATAGACCTCGTTAGCTTCATGCTGTAAGAAAGCAGAGCTTCAAAAACGTCTATCATCTTCAGGGCCCCGTACAGCCTTCACAGCGCAACATAAATTCCCTCACTATATGAGCAGTGTATCCTTGGTGGTTGAACCAAGTAAGGTTTAACTCGTTATTGAAAATACTGTAGCCGTTGTAGCCAAAAAAAGTCATCTAGCGTGGCCGGTCAAGGGAGTACTCATGCATGACTCAATTTCCTTGTAGCTTGGCACCATGGAACAGCGCCCCAGCGCCTCCTAGCCCAGGCAAGAACCATTGCCGCTGCCGGTGTCCCAGGCCTCATAGACAAGGGGCAGCAATCTAAAAACCCTAAACCCTACACCCTAAACCCTAAACTCAATATGGCAACATCTCAAAAGATGGGGCGTCGCTTCAAAGGCATCGCTTGCCCTCCCTCCATCTAGAAGTAGCATGGAAGTCCTGCAAAGACTGCTGTCCTCTTCAAAGGGGCGTGTATGAGTTTGTATGTTAGTTTGGGAGTTTGGGGGAGATCCTGACCCAAAAAATCCCAACAACCAATTCTTCCTTCAGGGGATTACTATTTTCATTATCATTTTATTATTTATATATTATAACTATTCTCACTATAACTACTATTGGCAATATATTTCGGCCCATGTATTTTGAGGCTCCCGGCCTGCTCCGGGCGCTGGCCGTTGCTCTGCCCTTCGGGCCGCCGCGGCTGCCGCGGCCGCGGCAAAGCACAAGGGCCTACACTTACTGACGCGGTTTAGGGTTTAGGGCTTAGGGGTTTGGGGTCTAAGGAATATGTATTCTATATGGATCATAAGGATCATATTCCCTTGTTCCCCATTACACACAAGTAAGTCCAGGTGAAAGATACGGGCACCGGTGATTTTGCATGTGACGGTTTAGGATTTCGAGGTTTAGGGTTTGGGAGTTAGCAGCTTTGGGCTTGGGGGCTAGGCTTTAGGGCTTAATTAGGGCTCTAGGGTTGACGGACTAGTGTCTTCGGGTGCAATGATCTATGATTGCAGCTTCTGAATACGCGCATGCAAACTATTCATCCGCAGGCATGTGCAGGGATTATTTCTAACGTGTGCATGCGTGCGGTACCCTAAACCCTAAGCCCTAAATCCCTAAACCCCCAAAACCGTACTACCTAAACCCTACTACCTAAACCCTACTACCTAAACTCCTGAGTATCTAAGCCTCAAAGCTGGTCGGAATGCTAACTGGGAAGCCTTTGATGTCAAATGTCAAGCACCAGGCTTTGTTGGGATGCTTTGGCTTCAAGGGTTCCTGGGAAGGTCATGTTGACTGCAGCCTAATGTAGACCCATGATTAATAAACCCCGTTCCTTCAAGGGCCTTGATATTAGGATCGCTACTATAATCCCTACTAAGGGGAGGGGGTTTATTAATCATGGGTCTACATTACTCCTGAACGGCAATCCGCCAACTCCCCGCGAATCACTTGGGAGGCTTGATAGCGTTTAAGCACAGTTCATGCATGGAGTTGGTGTCCTTGCTTCAAAATCCGTATCATGTGAGCTATAGTCTAAACTCCCACTATACCCCTTGATAGGCCCTGCAATTCTCCCCTACATAACCCTCTTTGGGGAGTTTAGATTGCAGCTCATCTGTGATCCACTCCCCTCTCCCGTAAGCACCCGTGACCCCCGTGTCAAAACATGCCTAGGCCTAAGGCCTACCCCCTGCGCCCGTGTTCAAAGCCGTACCTGGCAACGTCGAAGAAACGAAAACCAGTCGACGCCATGGTCGTGGAAGCCTCCTACAGGGACCTAAAGCATGGCAGTAGCGCATATCAGGACTAGTTACTGATCTTTCAGCATCCTTGCATATTTGCTCTGGCTTCAGGACTGGTCTGTCAATGAAAAAACGCTTGATTTCTGTAGGTCTTTTGGCTGTTGCCATCAAGCTCACTTGCATCGGTCTTACCACCTCTTCTTGTCCCTCAATTTTGTTCCCAAACTAGCTGTTGAAGATGCCGGCAAAATTGGCAAGGACACGTGGCATCCACTGCAGCGTCTCGTAGGCTGCTGTACTAGTATGTTATAGTATATTCGAATATACTATAATATATTATAGTATATTATAGTATGTTATATCATATTCGTATAAGTTATCTGTTTGGAGTGGGAGGCGCTGGCTCGTGGAGGTGGGAGACCCAATCCCTTTCTCGCATGTGAATCTATTCTCCTCTGCAGGCTGCTAGCAAAAAGCTGCAAGCAAATCGGTCTCAGAACAGCACTGCTGCGCAAATGAAGAGGAGTGAAGAGAGTTGATCCTCAGCCACCCCTGACTTTTGAAGCATAACTCTGCAAGGCTCTCATCTGCCGTAATCAGAGGAGCCTGCATGACACGAATCCACTCTCCTCTTGTGGAACTCAAACCCATCTTTCCCTCGAAAAGCGGTGGAAGGGAGGTGGCATGTTCGACTTTGCCTTTATAGGTACTTTGGAACGACGAAACGCATAGACCCTACAACAAGCATCATCGTTGCTGCGTGCTGTAACGCAAAATCCCCGAAACAAATCATGATCTCTACTTACACTCATGTTCCCCACAAAGCATCAGTGAGGAACGCCTCGAACAGGAACACTGTCACCCACCGGAAGTCTGGACGCACAGAGTCCGAAACCTTTTTTCGATGCACATCGCATGTCTGTCTGGATCCTAACCTTGCTAACCGCAAGAGAAGTGCAGATGGTCACCTAGAGCCACAAGGTAGTATTTCCATCAATGAAGTAAAAGGTGTTTAGGGTTTAGGGTTTAGGGTATAGCTCAAGACAGCGCCGGAAGTACGCCTGCCTTGAGAAGCACAATCCAACAGCTGGATTCATGTATATTCTGGCATAATATAGTATATTATGGTATATTGTTATATTACGGTATACTGTGGTAACCTTCAGGTGACATACCCATCAACTTCGTTCGACAGGAGTTTTTGAACCAAAGTTATACCCACGTTGGCAAGTTCAGTTCTCCAAATCCCATGCTTGAATTCCGAAGAGCTTGAGCGGTTCTGTATTAGTCACCCATGCCTATACACATCATTGCAAAGACCACATTGCAGCAACATAATCAGTTCAAGCCACTACCACTACATAACCCCAGTGTCCATTTCACTCTCCATCTTCTTTTCCATTTGGTTGTCCATTATTGAGGTTGCATCCCTATATACCCACCACAACACTTGGAAAACAAGCCAGGACCTAAAGCCAGACGGGTAACCATCCACATGATTGGCGCGCGCGGCGTGCGTAATGCAACGCGGTTTCCTAGCAAGACTTTTGGGATTGGTGCGTTGCTGCTCGCCTAGGAGCAGTTGGCACACGCTGGGCTCACATCGCTGTGAAGATCGTCAGCGCTCTTTTAGAAATTAGAATCTTCTTCTTCCGTGGTAGACCCCCCCCTTAATATCTCCTATAATACCATCCCCCCATGTCTATATATTCCTCTTTAAGGAGTTTAGACTACAGTACATATGTCAAACTAGTCGGAGATGCGAGGACTCCTAGGTTTGATCACCATGCTGCCTGTAGAGGACTCAGCTACCCGAGGTGTGAGGTCACGAGGTTGGACATCCCTGCTATATACTTGGGGTTATCTAGGGATAATGACAAAGAAGCAGGAAACTACTATAGTATATGGGGGTTATATGGGGACAATGGAAAAGCAAAAAGAAACTACTATAGTACACAAGAAACGTGCATGGCTTGGAGGGGTCTGACAAATCAGAATCGGCGCAGTAACGTGTGGTAACGGCTGTAACTGCAGTGGCAACATCGGTAGCAGAACTTCTTGTTTCGGGCCTCATTCCTGCTGCTCAAGTTAAGCGAGAGTATGAATAGGGGTTATATAGGGATTATATAGGGGATATATTGGGGTTATGTTTTGATAATGGAAAATAAAATGGAAACTACTATATAACCTATTGGGGTTATATGCAATGACTATCGGCGAGAGCCCTGATTGCTTCGTCGGACTCTGCGGCATTGAGCTGCGAGGGGGCATGTGGGCAAAGGAGCAGAAGCATTTTCTCGCTGAAGCTAGCAATCCTCATTGTCTACCCCATGCATTCGGATCTGCACAGACATCATTAGTATGTGCCACTTGGATGTACCAACACTGCTTACTGCTGATAGCTGATTTACTGGTAATTCTATTTGAGATCATCACACATCGTCCTAGCCTGGGTCTTTTCCCTTCCAAGCCCCACACACTTACAATGCTACCGCCCGAGGCGACATAGCCCCTGCAGACAACATACCTTCCCGGCTTGTACTTGAAGTAGGATATTTCTCAAGATCACGAGGTCCCCTTACATACCTCCTAGAACACTAGAATCCTATGCTAGGGGCGGCTCAAAAATGAGATCCTTAACTTTGAGCAACGCAAAGGTCGGCTCACCCTGCCCGATGAAAAATCGCCCCCTCCGCCATCTATCGGCCAGCGTTTTGCTGGGCTTCACGTCCAAGGTGTGCCGGCTCACTCGGATCTTTGGTCATGACAGTGGAATACGGATAAGAGTACGGTAGGAGTTGGAGAAGTGGCTGTTACAAACCACAAATACCAATAATCCTGAAGAGGTGGGTAGAAGCTGGGTGGGCTCCTGAACACTCAGGCCGATTCTTAGCTCATCCTGTGATAGCTTCCCACGCATGTCCTCGCTATCTGGCGATGTGGGCTGTGTGACTATGGGACCTGTCTTCGGTAACGTTGTAGCAGTTTCAATAATTGCCGGAACAACTTAAAATCCTTATGACAGCAAGAAAAGGAGGCAGATTCATGCCAACAAAGCGATTGGAGCTAACGTTGCTCTATGCAATAAGACTGCCAGCCGTAATCGGGAATTGCAACGCTGAACTTACAAGTGTGACTTCTGAAAGGCGGTGAAAGGCAGCAAAGATGAAAATGCAGACCACTACCTTGCCCAGACGGCATTTGCGATGTGAGTGACCAGAAACCAATAACAGCCAATACAGCGGCCATGCAAAGCTCACTGTGCCCACAACAACCCCAAAACAGAAATCACAAACCCTAAGCCCTCAACTCAAAATCCTACAGTCGAAAGCTTGTTATTATTGTTATTATCCCTATTATTATGCTTATGGCTATAATTAACCTAATTCCCGACAACTTACGAAGAACAATGAGTGAGGAAGCCAGCATATTGGGCCTACGGCCCTCAGATCTGGGCCAGAGCGACCTCCAAGGCCCGGATCAGATCCGCCGAGTCCTGGGGGGACTTGGAAGTTCAACCCTAAACCCCAAACCCGAAGCCCTAAACCCTAAACCCCAAACCCTAAGCCCTAAACTAAACCCTAAAGCCTAAACCCTGCACTCTGAACCCCAAACTTGAAACCCTAGACCCTAAACCCGGTGGATAGAAGTGGAATGAGAAAGCGATTCTGCATGGATGTAGAGGAAGTCAAGATTCAAGATTTGGGGCGGCGCTGGGATGAGCTCCTGGTTACTTCGTCAGGTCACATATGTCGGGGTTGTCAAATATTCAATATTCCTTATCCCAAAACTGCCCCCCTGGTCTGCCCTTACACGAACTCGCGCGAACGCTGCACGCGCAGGTTTTCTTGAATAATGTTTTCGTGGGTCCTTTCCTGAAGGCTTTCAACATAATTTGCATGCTTGCGGCAACCATTTGGTAAAGGCTTCCGCTAACCTTGCGGGCTTGAGCGTGCATGTAATCATCATCCTGTTTCGTGCTAAAAGAAACGGAAGCTTGGGTTTTGGGCGGAAAGTATGTGTGGTTGTCCTGCTTGTCATCATGTTTCTCACTTTCCATGAATCTCCATGAATCTACCTACCAGTTTTGGGGTCAAGTTTTCATTCGAGGAAGCTCATGCGGCTCAAGATTAGGCTTATCTAGAGCTTTGGAACCCACCCTATGCGTTTTAGGGTATGCCGACTCGCCCCCAGAACCCTCTCCCCCAGAAGGGCTTGACCCTCTGAAGCCCTAAACTCTAGACCCTAGACTCTTACAGCTCAATAAGGATCCCAAGGACACTTTGTACGACTGGAGAGCATCCTGTCATGAAAATAGCCACCTCCCCTTGATATCACACCTCGACCACCCCCTGATATCAGACATTCTCCTTGTGGTATAATATATTGGGAATTTTGGGTTGGTCTCAAAAGCATGGGCCCCTTTTGGCAAAAGGATGATATTAGGGGAACCCAAATGGGATAGGAGGTTTTAATTTTAGGGTAGGGCGTAACTACACCCGTGCAACAAATCGCCTCGATGCCGCAGCTGATTCGGATGAAGCCATCGGTGATACCCACCTGACGGGCTACCAAAACATGGCATAAGCAGGACCCTCTTTGTACCCTTAATTGGGGATATATGGTCCCTAATAGTAGGTACTTAGGCCCTAATAGAGGGTAGGAGGAGGGTCTAGGAAGCCTCGGTGAAGCCTTTCTGAAGGATGGAGTGGGGGTTGCTC
>CAJNIZ010006002.1:202371-248290 GCA_905231905.1 Symbiodinium pilosum | reverse complement strand
CAACTGAGGTTGGCACGGTTCAGCCAAAACTTTGGGGAAAACTTTAGAACACCAGCGAAACACTTCGGGTCATACTTAAATACTCCCAAGACGTGGTGACAACATGAAATCACTTTGAATTTCAACTAAAAGTTCCGCTTCTGACAAAGAAGAAGACAAAAAACGTCATCCAAAGAAACTTGAGAGACCAACTTTGTTCTTTCTGCAACCGGTAACTCGCCCTTGTTTACGTTCAAGACTTGACCTGAGTGCCTGACTTAAAGTAATCTCCTGCCTTTTTATGTTATCTGGGGCGTGTCTCCCTGTCAGCCCACGGATGACACTCTGTCCGTCCTTCCCCAGATCGACCGAATACCAGCCTAGCACTTTCACATGTTCACGCTGTCTCACTTTCTTTTTTATGTTTCTTTTTCTCTTTTAAGTAGCTTAATTTCTTTTCGTTTACCATTTGCCTCCATTCTGGCTGGTGCTAATGGTTCCGGATGATGAACTTACGCAAAGCAAAAAAATTGCGTGATGCTGTAAGACATCCTAGTCCTGATGCTCAATGTCAGTCATATGCTGATATTGGTGGAGAGAGACAGTGTGTTTGCATGAATCCGCAGGAACTTGCGAATCCTCCGTGGGTTATGCGTTAATCTTGTGAGCCGATGCTAATTCGGACCTGCGATACCAACGCCGTAAAATTTATCGGTTGCTACCTCAAACCGTACATCTTCGAGAAGCCCGAGTTGCATCCAAAAAGATTTACCCATCTCTTGGTGTTGAGCATCGCTTTCCGACGTTGTTGGGCATTTGCGATGATATGCTCTTGCATCTTGTCGTTATGCACAGCTTCACCACGCGTGAAATGCCAAGAGGACGTTTTCACATTATTACATGATGATGTTCCGCCTATGATATGTTGTCGTCAAGAGCACCCCGATTTTTTAGACTTTGCTCTCAGAGCTGCATGTGGGCCCGCATACAATTGAGATCCCCCGAAAGGCGCAGTAAATACGGTTGTGTCCACGGTTTCGTGAGCCCATCTTGCTGATGTAAAATTTCTTGTACCACCATAATTTCCTTTTCGCCTTAAAATGGATTCCGTTGGTTAACGGCCCTGGGTGATTGGTTTCCAACCGTAGAATGTTTTGCCGGATTCAGGGCTTGACGGAGTGGAGACTTCCATTTCGTGATTGAGAAGCGTGGGTTGTGCCTTCAAAGGTTATATGGGTTGCCTAGCAGTTTACAAAGGTATATAAGATTCAAGGTTTGGAGGTTTGCGGACATCAGTGGTCATGTATAAATGGACTTCCCATTTTGGAAGATTTTCCGCTCTCGAAGTTGTTTTTTTCCAAGGTTTGCTGTGAATCGTTGTTTTTTCTTGTTTATGAAGTGTAATCAAAGCCCTTCGGACAGTCGATGGAATTTCGTGTGCACATATGGTGCAGGCTGTACGGTGTTCACCGTATTCACTGGACTTATCCAGTGGTCTGTATGCTTGTACGCTTACGTTGGATTTTAACTTTTAGCTCTACTCATTATCCCCTTCAAGCCCCACAACAATCTCCATGGCCCTATGCGCCAAAAAATGTATGAACTTTCTTTCCGTAAGGTTCATATCCTTTCTTTACTGAGCGAACGTGCTAAATCAAAACCGATTTCCACATGGACCAGAGTGGCGAGTCTGCACCTTCCCCTGAACCAACATGGAACCCCATCACGCCTCGTCTCAAAGACAGTGCTCTGTACAGGGCTTCCTGGGGTTCCATGATGTTGAAAGCAGCCCCTAAAACAGGGTTGGGATTTAGGCTGTAGAGTAACGGAATTTAAGAGGGTTGTAGACTGCATGTTTTGAAACATTTCAAATGATGGAGCCAAAAGGAGCAGACAATAGATCATGCGATTGGCCGTTTTTCGCAGGTAATTTGAACAGACACCACTCTACATCCCGAGGCTTGATGCCTTTGCCTGTGATTCCAAAACCCGAGTCCTTCAGCCAAAATCTTAAACTTCAAGCCTTGAATTTTCATTCTGTGCGTTTAGTCCCGAATCACAAATCCTCAGTCCCAAATTGGAAGCCTTAAGCTGTTGAGCTTGCTCTACTCCCCCACCCAAAACTGACAGAGGAACCCGTAAAGACACATTTCCAAAAGTCTTTTAGGTTTCCATGGTTAGGCACGTTTGGGCGCTCATCGACACAACGTTGGAGCCTGCCGGTCGCCATTTGCCAAGAGGCTGCGTTTGTTGGGGGTGTACGGTTCAAAGTTTGTGAATGTCCGCAAAGCGGGCTTCAAGAACAGCCTCCCAGCACCAGACAGCCCTGCTCAAGTTTTTTGATGAAACGTAGTCGACCTATCAATGATGGATGACTCCAGTGTGACGGAAAGTATTACTGGTTAGACCAGAAACCTGGACCGGGACCACACCCTTGAGTCCTAAACTACAGCCTAACGCTTGCACCCTAAACTCTCAAACCTTAAGTTCTACTACTCTAAACCATAATTCCTTAAACCTTGAAGCCCTAAAATCCTAAAACCTTGAAGGCCTAGACTCTGGACCCTAAACCCGGCGAGGCCGCTCAGTGGAATGGCATTGGCAGGCTCCCGGCCATGTCTATTTCAACGTCACCTCTGAGGCCTGGGGGTTTATTTTGTTTCGGGTTTTAAGGGTTGTACGGTGTTAGGTTGTTTTTGTTTTTTGGTCCTTTTGATGGTTCGTTTTTTGATATTAGGGTATTGGGGTGTTACCTCTTTGGGTTTGGGGCGTTTAGGGCTTTAGGATGGCAAGGTTGTTGGGTTATCAGCGTTGTCTCGCCATACTTTTGCCAGGCGAGAGCGGACCAGTGGATTCTTCTTCATCATGCCATTTCACGGCTTTATTTTCGTATTTGTCTTCATTTTCCTCCTCCCAAATATAATTCGACGTCTATGCTTAAGGTTTTATGACTGCAGTAAGTGACTTATGGTGAGGATGTGCCTATGATGTAAGGTTCAGGGTTGAAAATCAGGGGTTGGAGTTTGGGGTTTTGCCGCTAGGGTAGAGAGTACCTTTTACCTTGGCCACAACTAACATTGAACTCAATATAGGCTCTGTCCAAGAAAGGTCTTCAAAACCCTTCTTTTCAAGGATGCAGTTTGTTTGAGGGTTTGTAGCTAGGGAAGGCTGCTGTCACAGGGGTTGAATTTCTAAGTGGAAGGGTCAGAATGCGAATTTTCAGTATCGGAAAACCCCAAACCTTAAACTCCAAGTCCTAAAGCTTAGATTCTAATCTCCAAGCGCTAGGCTCTAACATTGTTTGTCTAGCAGCAAAAGACGTGACCCTGCGTGAATCCTCAAAGATTGTTTTCAAGTACATATGCCCTTACAAACTCCTTGTGCAGAACCCCAACTCCTGAGTCCTAAAGCTTAATCTCCATAAACCCAAGACTTTCAATCCCGAACCTTAGACTTGAACTTAAACACCTAGACGGTACAGTGTTTATACATGCCCTGGGCTGGGCTGCGCCTCGCCCACTCACCAACACATGTAAGAAATAGGGGAGCCCAATAGGTTTAAGGATTTTAGCAGCTCCTCTATCCAGGAAGGCCCTTGAGATGTTCGGCTTGGGAGGGTTTTGGGCCTGAGGTTTTTAGGCATGTAGGTGTCTTTCTTGCCAGCATGACATGTCTCTACACGCTCTAACTCTACCCCTAAACCCTAGGCCATAACATAAATGACTTTGGGCTTGGAGTTTTTTAAGTTTTTCTCTTCTTGTATTAGGGGCCCCATTGTCGAGGTTGTGTGTTCCGGTTGGGAAGTGGCTGGATTTCCAAGAAGTAAGAGTGTAGCATGAACTTTCACTCCTATCCGGAATCTTAAGCCCTGAGCCTTAATGAAACAGCTGCTACTCCTTTTGCATGACCTTCAGTACGCCAAACAATGGACATTGTGGTACTAGAGTATATTGACTGCATGCAGGGTTGTTTAGTTTTAACAACATTGGAGAGGTATCCGCAACCTCACGCCTTGTATTGGTCAGAACGTCGTACGACATGGAAGCCTGCTTGCGCTTCCCGAAAGGAAGGTACGCTTGCGCCATGCATCCCCAATGCCAATACTCTTACAGTTCACTGTTGAGGGTTTCAGGTCACATCGGGTTCTCCCCCATACCCTGAAATTCCTTGCAGAGTCCATGCAACCGATGAGCAACTCTTGCACTTTTCCTCATGTGGACCTTTCTGGCTGCTCAAATGGATAGGAAAACATGTTCTAGCCTCCGTGTTGAAAGCCTGACACTGCGCATGTCATTAAGTATAGAAAATTGTGTATCGACTAATCCAGTAGTACTTTTAGTTAATCCTTTAAGTGAAGAGGACTCTAGGTATTCAAAGAGCTAGGTTATGGAGTAGTATTTAACACCGCTTCCCACGCATGCGGTTTGATGCAGAGACATGTTGAGGTCTGCTTAGGCCTCTTTCGGGTGTGTTGTAGGAAGGGAGGAGCAGCAACCCACTCCAAAGAGAGAATGATACGCCCTTAACCCTAAGCCCTAAACCCTTTGCTGTAAGCTCCCAACCTTGAACCCTGAACTTTAGACCTTTGCACTCCGCAGCATCCTAAGCAGCCGAAAGACAGTCCATCTCAGGAGAAGGCCCCGCTGGATTTCTACGTCATCTTTGGTCGACGGAAGGTTCCCGGCAACTTTAGCCACTTTACAGGATTTTGCGGTTAACCGCTTTAACTAGGAAGTAGGCACTTTTCCAGTGGGATTGTGAGCGGTTCGGGTGGTTCATATAGACGAATGCTGGCTGACGGGCAGTTCCTAGACTTCATTGCCATTGGCATTTTTGAGATGCTTGAGGTGCTTTAGCCAAGGTTTGCCCCCACTACGTGCCTAAGCCAAAGCCCCTAAAGTGCAATCCCCACACCCCAAACCTAAAACATTGGCATGTAATGTTGAGATTCAGTGCAGCTGTGTGGGATTGCCTAACCCTAAGCCTGAAGCCCGAAGCTTTCAAGTGCATAGAACTTCATATCTGGGTTTCCAGAAATGGGGTCCCGCATCTACCTTAGGGACCCCAAAAAGGAACCCCACTGTATGGAAACCTCTGTCTTCCTTAAACCCTTGTGCCCCGAACACACAGCTCAATCCTCACATGTAGCCGCGCGATGGGATGCAACAGGATTGATCATCACGGCGCACCCTAAAGCAGGAAGGCCTTAAAACCCGAGCTCTGAGCCGCCTCTTCGAACTAAATCCTAAGGCCCAATACCTAAACTCTACAGCCTAAGTGCTGATGATGAGGTTCAGAAATATTTGTTGGTTGCGAAAGGATATTGAGCTCGGAAGACCTAGATCCATGTCCCAAACTTGGGTGGTGTGTAAGGGGGAGTAGGAGAGTGAATGCAGGTACAAAGTCGGGGGGTTGGTTGCATTAGGATTATACATGGGTGATTACAGGGCTCCACCTTGTAAGTAAACGCCAGCCCAAATGCCAGGGGTCACCATGCCAGAACTCCCCCGAGGAAGGGGCGTTGATGTGGAATCTCTCGTGCGGTTGAGGTTGAGGGGTTTGGGGGCCGAGGGTTTAGCTGAGGCACAGGGCTTAGGTTCTGGAGATTAATCATTCGGGGGACCCTACTATGATCAAATGCAGGCCAGGTTTCTAGGTATCCAACACATGACAGCCTGGTACACGTGCTGAACCCCAAACGAAGAGCCTCGAACCCCAAACCTAGAAATCCAAGAGCCTAAGTGGAGATAAATCCAAATCGAAAAGCCCATGCCCCAAACCCTAGGGTTTTATGCTAGACACATCCTGGACCAATGCTTGAAGCCCGTCATACTCTCTAGAAGTATATACCGTGCTACACCCGTATCTACCCCTATACTTACACCTGTATATGCGCAAATTTGCCCGTACATACTTTACCTGCTTGTGGTCAGTGGGAAGGGAGGAAAGGATCCCTACAACAATCCTACCAAATCCCCAGCATCATTGTGCCACCACCAAGTAAATCCTGACCCAACATCAAATATGCCATCCCAACATAAGCCCTAAACACTAAACCCTAGCCTTGGCGTCTATTACCATTCTGAGTTGGCAAGCCTCTGTTTCTGGGATTCTTGGACCGTAAGACTTCGGCGGAACGTTCGCCCTGTGAGCTTTGGAGTGCTGCTTATGGTTAAAAGAGCGTTGCAAAACGCCTATAATCTCCGAACCGACATGGAGCCTGAAAAGGGGCCATTGACAATCTGCCGCCCTTTGAAGAGGGTGCATTGGTTTCGACTTAGTTTGGGACGGGTATAAGTCGTTCATGAAGTCAGTGAGTATTGCTCTGAACCATAGATGTTTACCTTGGAGCCTAAACTCCAAGCCCAACTCCAAACCCCGAACCTTTCATTCTTAAGCCTTAAAAAGCGGGCGGGAGGGGGGGTCCAGCCAGGGTCTCCGGCCGCACAGAGGCTGGCTCGATGGCCTGGATCCTGCCCCTAGCACTGGCCTAAAAGAGATGGGGATCTGTCGACTGGTTTGCTGTTCAGGGATGAGGGTTAGCATTCCTTGTTGGAACAGAGAAGAACATGGAAAGTACCAGATCATTCAGTGGTTCAACTCAGGTTACCATTGTCAGGAAATCTATTCCTTGATCCCATATCCCGTAGGTTGAGCTCCTCAACAGCAACCTTGTTGAAAGGGTTTTTTGGAGTCCTATATGGATCTTTTGTCGTGCTTCGGGCTTAGGGGTTTATGTTATACATTGAAAATTATGGTATTTCAGCTTTTAGTTATCAGGGTAGGAATTCCATCGGGATATATACGGTTTTGTTGGTTTTGGAAGTTTGCTAAAATTTGGGGTCCCTGGTGAGAGGCAGAGGGTTTCCATATCCGGACATGGATGGCGTCACCCCGTTTTTGGCAATTGTAAATGCTGAAGCTTGGAGTTCCTCAAGTTGATCGTTCGGTAATCAGGGTTGAGGGCCTGGGATAAAGTCTTCCTGTGAATAGTCTCCATTTATATATCTGAGGGTTGTCAAAGGTATGTGTCCCAGGCCCTGAATCTTAACCCCTTAGCCCTGAACCCGTAACGTTGAGAAACCGCATAAATCAGGAGCCCATGTTGAAAGATTTTGGTTTAGGGTTGATAAGCCCAATGATTCCAGTTTCGGGTTCATGCCAGGCATTTTGGGTTGTGATGTTTATAAGAAAGGGTTGGGGATGTAAGCTCCAGGGACATTCGGTTGAGGAGCTTTGAGTTGTACTTGGGCTTCTTGTGTGTCTTGATTTTGGGTCTCTTCCATATTGACCTATTGCTGTTGCTTGTTTGGAACTTTCACTGGTGGAACCCTGATACATGCAGGTTTATGTGGTTTAAGAGTCAGTTGGAACTGGATTGCTGTCAATCTTCCCCTTCAGGAGCCTGCATGATTTGGGTTGTATCAACTAGAAGTAGTGATACAAGACCAAACGGGGACTCCTAGAACTTTTTTTTCTCACCGTATATTTCTGGGGTTGCTGAGGGCTCCCCATGTTGAGAAAGTACCAAGAAACTTGCAGCTTGAACGTCTAGTGCACCTCTGAGCATTCTCTGAGCGCTTCAACCTACAGGTTCAAACCCCAAGTTTTCGCTGCTCCAAATTATCAGCAAAAGTTAAATTGGTCTCTTTGGAGCGACTGAAGTTTGCATGGGTCCCCTTTGGGGTTCCATGCTAGTTTGTAGAGTCTGTCATTCATGTTTTTTTCGCTAACGCCCTGATGTAGCAAGAATCTCAGGTATGCCGGCAATGTCCTGAACTGCACTGGGAATATGAGCTCAAGGGACGGGACGAGGTGATGCTCATTGCAAGTAACGAGGCCGGGCAACATGGGGCTCGTGGCCTTCGGGGTTTGGCGTGCGTGGATGAACGTGTAGGATTTGAGGCTTAAGGTTGCTGCTTCGGACTGTATGTCGTAAACCAAACAGTTGGAGTGGTTCAGAAGCCGTAAGCTTTTTGAATTTTCACACTTATAATTGAAATCTACAGCCGAGAGCCGTTGCCTTAAGGTTTACCGAGGACACCCCAAATCGAACCCCAAGCTTCCCGGTCTCAGACATTCTGAGGCGGGCGATTCTGATGTCGAGCTCCAGTTTACGGAGTTCTTGTAACTGGACTTTGCTCCACAAGGTGCCTTAGGGTATACATGTGTTTTGGCAAAGGAATCGCTTCCCCAGGCTGGTGGTTCAGGGACTTTGGGTCAGAGTTGGGGATATTCCGCAGCAATTGAAGGCATGGAGCTTGAGTTTGCGGAATCCCGCATCATGGAATCTCTCATCCCCTTTACAGTGGGTACTGCTATCAACATAAGACCATTCAATACATAAGATACTATACTAAAGAATTAGCCATAGAAGCTGGGGGTGTTGCTGTTTGGGGAGGGGATGACAGGGCTCTGGACATCAGCAAGGTGTAGTTTTGGACCCTCTCTCAAGACTAGAACTTGAAGTTAATTTCGGTCCACTCGATTCATTACTGTCAGACATTGATCAGTGTTCTTGTTTATGTCATTGTAGCATTCCTAGACTTGACTCACCTGCCTAAACGACATGGCATTTCACCACTTGTGACACAAGTAATTCAATCCGTAGGTTTGTTTTGTGCTGAATGTCCGAGATGTTTGAAGTATTGTTTGACAACAGTGAATAAACCAGTAGACTTTCTGGAACATGCTCACAAATTAACAGTTGTACCACCTTTCTATTTGGGTTTACAATCTCAAGCAAGTATTTAACTGTTGTGTACTTTATGTATGGCTCACCAAGGGGTTTACGGTTTTGGGTTTCGCATAACGGGTTTAGGGGTGAGAAATCTCTGTGTGTGGACCTTCAAAAAAATTGGACGCGCTATGCTGAACAACTGATGACAACCCTTTTCTTTGGGGCCATTTCCTGATATGAAAGACATGATTGCGCCGAGGTCTGAGGGGATTTTCCAGAGCCTTAAAATCTTAAACTCAAGCGCCTAACCTGGAACCCCTACATTCCGACATCTAAGTCCAGGCATGGTGTTGCGTCCTGCATGGAGGACGGGCAGGTAGGTTTACGGTTGAGGGTTTCGAGTTGGGCTTTAACGTTTATCTTTTGTTTTGTTCCTCAGAGTGGCTTCAGCATCCCTCAAAGCGAGGATTTGCTTTATGAATTGATGTTGGCCCCATACAGTTCCCTACGCATGTACGTACTGCGGCGGACTATAGGGTCCCTTCAGGTCTCTGTGCGTCGGAGCGACTCTTGTGATATGAAGCTGAATGTTGTGGATTGTGTGGCTCCTCTAAAACTGGCATGAGTGTTTTGAGGGTACACGCCCCCTTGAAGGAACTATAAGCCGAGATGGCTTTTTTTGTTTGCTTAAGGAGGAGTTTGCAACAGCTTTGGGTACTGAAGGATTCTGCAAGCTGTTTTGAAGTCCGTAAGGCATTGGCATTCAAAACCTGTGAACACCGTAGCCCTTGACCACAAAAGCTGCATACCAAGAAGTTCCAAGTTGCCAAGGAGTCTGCAGTTCATCCTACAGGTTTTCTGGGGGCCTCGCTTGCGTTAACAGGGACCCTCGCCACGAGGTAAGCACTTATGGAGGGTACAGGCTTTAGCTTGAGCGTTTGGGGACTAGGGATCAGAGGTTAGCGTTGAGGTTGCGGGGCTTCGAGGCTTGCTCTTGCACTTCGATTGTGTTCGTTTTTGGAGCTCAGGATTGAGTTTTTCTGGGTTCAGGGACATCTGGGTCATTTGGGCCCATGTAGGGCCAAAACGCGCATTGAATTCATGATCACATGATATCCCCTTTGGTTTTTCGCGCTTGTTGTCGACGGCGATAGCCTTGTGGGTGCTGTCTTTAAAGGTGTCTTTTTTGGGGGGGGTATGGGGACCCTAATTTGTGGTATAACGCGTATATGATCTTCACCTCCCATTCTGAGAAATTAGTCGCTGGAAACAGGGGAAACAGCAAGGGCAAACTTTTGTCTTTTAGACTTGCCCCCCCCCCCCCCCCCCCCGTCCCCTCCCCCCGCTCTTTTCCCCGAATTGAACCATAAGTCCGCGTACGGTTGGCTGTGCTCCCGACCAGTCGCTTTGTTGCTGCATCCGCAGTTGCTCCGCAAAAAGCAGCCCGTAGTAGGGAGGAGTCATGTTAAAGTGGGTATTTCTCGGAACTAAGTTTTTCCTGTGTATACCCAGAATAGTGCAATCATGCACAAGGGACTCATCAGTTTGGGAACATCCTTCACTCTCCAAAATGGTTCATGACCATGAACCCCCCGTACTTTCGAGCTTACCCTCGGCCCTATTGAACCAAGAAGGTTTTCATAGTATGAGCTGGACTACCAGAACCTTAAACCCTGAACTGCTGGAAACTAGGTTTAAATTCAGAGTTTAGGGTTTCTGTAACCCATAAGCCCTTAACCTAAACCTATCTGAGGTAGGAGCGTTTGCTCTGAGCCGGCACCTGTCTGATGAACGTGAAGGCATGAATTTCTAAAAAAAGGCATGTTTGGCGGTTTGGTTGCTTGGAGAACTTCGGATTCTAGGTTTAGGACCCAGGGCTTGGAGCTGGTTTGTTGCGAGCAACGGACTTCAGGAAAGTGATCCTTAACTTCAACCCGGTTATCAAGCAATCCCTACAATAGGAAGAAGAGATGCGGGCCAGTTTTGCAAGCTGCCCCAATGCGTTGCCTTGAGTTTTTTTCTGTGTGTCATCGTTAGGGGGATTAGTGGCGAATGGCAGACGTCACAGAAATTCATTTGAGATTCATGGGTAGGTGAGCAGGGTTGGAATCATCCCAATAATGCATTATCTTTGTAGACTATTGTTACCCGACTCCTAACCTTACTTGCAATCCCCTATGTTCCTTCTAAGTCAAGTTCTCTAGGTGAGGCTGTGGTTTGCAAGGGCCTTCAAGAATTGATGCAGACATGCTAGGTGCAAGAACCGGGACCCTAAACTCTTAAGCGAGTGCCCTTCAATCGTGACCAGCAAGCCACGGGAAAAACACGACCAACACGGTGGATGGAGGCCACCTTGTCCCACTAACGATCATGAAAAATCATTCAAGGTTTAGGGCAAAATGGTGGTGCAGGTTTTCCTCCATCCAATCACTTTAGGCCAACACTCTCGAAACTGCCAACATCATAATTGCCCCTGCGAACAAGGCGAACATTCAAATATTATTGCGGAATTGTAAGACTACATGTTCTCAGGTTCTCACGTTGAGGTGGTCTGAGGTGCTAAGCTAAAGTATGAAGCAGTCACTCCCCCTTTAAGGTCCCAAACCTAGCTCTTAACTCCAGAACCTGAAATTGTAGAATCTAGGCCCTATCATCAACTGGAACATGTGTCCCGCAAAAGGCAGCCTACATGGGCTGTTCGATATTCTCTATTGAACATCTCCGTTTTTAACTTACAAATGCCCAGTCTTTGTGGATACTGCCCCTACTAGTAACAGTTGGGCCACAAACATAGTGTCAGTATTTAAAGCGCCGACTATAGACTCTTGCTAGGCGAGGCCCGTATCCAAGGCATCTGCATTCCCAACCTCTGACCATGCAGGTTGGGTAAAATGCTTGAAGCACCCTCAGCCCTAGTTTGGTAAACCTTGAGGCCATAGGCTACCGAACCTGTATCCTAGTTCCCCCACCCATTTTCTGACACCAGAAAAGCAAATAAGCATTCAACCTTAGACACGCAAGCCCTTAACTCCCAACACCCAACTTCCAAGCTCTGCGGTTGATACTAAGAATCCTGCATGACCTTAGTGCACCAGAATACCGAAATGCCCCTACACACTACTGACCTTAAGTCTTCAATCTTACACCCTGAACCCTGAACCCTCAACCTTGCAGCAGGGGCGGATCCGCGGCCCTGGGACGAAGCGTTCATACCCAAATTGTCGCTAGAAGGCTCAGTATACTTCCTGATGCTCAAGGTCTAGGAGTTGGGGCTTAGGATTATTTAGGGTGGGAGTGAGGGAGTGGATCCAAGAATGGCCTGTATCTCTATACTATACCTATACATTTCTGTGAGCCTCCATTGACAGTTCATTCCTCTTATTTGGACGAACTGAGAGTTGTCCATAGTCCCAAACTGTCAGCCCCAAATTCAAAGCCGTGCACCCTAAAAGTATCAACAACTAAGCTCTAAACCATTAACCATAAACCCCTAAGCCCTGATAGGGGATTTTAGGCTGGCCTGCCAAAGACCGTCGAAGCCTCAAGATCCTCGGACCCATATTGACAGGGTGGGTTGTCAAAATTATGGCCACGTAGAATACGACCCTTCATTTTAAGGCTACCCCGAACAACATCGTGATTCGGGCAACTCCCCACATGCGGGCTAGAGGGCAGTTTTGTTGTGTTCGGTAGGGGAGTAAGGATTTGACTGTAGGGATTGTTGTGGCGGATTAAGCATGTTCGTGGGGATTGCTATAGGGATACATTCTGCCATTTTCTGCCGAACGCCAAGCCCTTCTGGTTTTGTACCTGAGTCGTGGGTTTAGCGAGTTCAGGAGTTTGGAGTTCAGGTTTCGTGGTTTCAGTGGTTTGAGGCTTTAGGTGGTTTGGGTAGTAGTGAGAAATGTAGACGTGGGCACAACAAGTCTGCACATGGAGTACTCTTCTGCTGCTACATAGTATGAGTTATCCGTTAAACAGGACCCGCTATATTCCACTCTGCAGAGGCAAACAATGCTTTATTAAACCTTGAACCCCAAGCCCAAACCTCCCAAGCCCTGAAGCTGTGAGCTTGGACCTGAGACAGTCCAACCCAAGATTTTCAATCCTACATCGAGAGCCCGAAGCTATGAAATCCTAAATCCGAGGAACCCTGGAGGGCGTGGATCTTGCATGCATGCCTCCTGACGTACCCCTGGCACACGCGAAGCATTTGGACTTTTAGGGGCCATCACTAGGATTCCCTGGGCTTTGGCCTGGGGAGTTAGGGCGTGGGGCTTGGTTCTCTGTAGGGTTTAGGCTTTCAAGTTTCAAGATCCAGGATGAGGGATTATATGGTAGTTTCCATAAATAGAATGCCCCTTATATGCCCTGTAGTGACTTCTATCCTTACCCCAAAAAGGCATGAGTTTGGAGACGCGCGGGTCCATCAGTTCAAACGGTGTAATATCTTGTACATACAAGTGTCAGAACTCTTGATACAGCGCGAATGCAGTGGACCCGCAGAGACATTCAATGTTTGAAGAACAGAGACCAAAACTGCAGCCCCCATTGAAATCGCATGCAGAACCTTGAATGCCATCATTATTTCCTTACAACCTTCTTCAACCTTCCCATCAGTACAGAAGAATGTTCGTAAAGCTTTTTTCGAGCCAGGCTGTTTGTTGCAACGGTTAGGTTTTGCTTCAGCCAGCTGGGAACCTTTTGGTTTTTGGGGATTAAGATTGAATCCAGCGGGTGGGGCTTAGGAAATTCGCGTAGAATTCGGGGGGTTCCAAAACTTGCAGAAAATTTACAAGGGTTAAAAAGAAGGTTTAAACGGGAAGAGCAGCGATAATTATGGAAGCTTCTACGTTAGACTGCGGGGCTGAACGTTTTCAAGTTTTGAGGCCCATGTGGGTTGCGAGGGTAGATGCACGACAATGTTCCATCTTGTAGCGTTACCACGAGAAATTTTTCTGAGACCTACTTACAACCCGAACCCTAGATGCAAAAGCCTAACCCTCAAAGCCTGATTAAAGCTTGCTGGCTAGGTCCCAAATCCTAAACCCTCAAACCCAACCTCGTGAACCCAAGTCCTGAAACCCTGACATACTAAGAGGGAATATAGGATGAACGTCTTAATATCAGCCGAACAAGGAACCCTAAACCTTAACCCTGAACCTAAATTGCAGAAGCATCCAAGTAAGCTCTGAGCCGAGGCACCCTTGGAAAAATGACAAGCTGCCTTTCGCTTTTCGGTGCCTGGTTTCTGGGTGTTGGGTTGGAACCATTGTGATTTGGGGTATACATGGATGGTTATGGGGATCCACCCTCCAACTCCCCAATCCCAGAGAGGTCCGGTTTTGTTTTGTGTTTTTTCCGTTCTTGTGGGGGTTTCATGTTTGGAGCTTGGGGTTTTGGACTGGGGTGTAGATCTTAGGGCGCCGGGTTCGGGGTGTGGGGCCTAGGGCTTAGGGCCATGGGGTTGGAGTTTTTATGTTTCGGATTTCGAGTTAGGGCTTGCAGTTGAAGTTTCGTTTTTATAGGCGGCGTGTCTTTAGGGTTTGGAGAGTTGGAGAGTGGATCTCTAGAACCATCCCTGTATCATCCGTATGTAGACCCAAATGCCGCAATCCCACATTTTGCAAATGCGCAGCAGCAAGGTTTTAGTCGTCAGCTGGGGGCTCACACTGTGCCTGGGACCTTTTTCATGTAAAGTTTAGGGTCCTTTTGAAGGGATCTACAGGGCTGTATAGGGACTCTTCTGAATTTTGTTATGAGCTTAAGGGTTCAAGGTATTTTGTAAGGCCCCGGGTGCTGCCCATCGTATCTCAAGGTTCTAACTCCGATTGTTAAACCTTACGCCTTGAGCCTTACACTCTATACCCTAAGCCCTAGACTTTCAGCCCTAAACACTAAAGCCCGCTCCCAGAAGCCACAACAAGCATTGAGGTTCCTGTCCACGCTCTACGGCGACCTCATAGGGAAGCTCCCAGTCTGTTACCCTAGTGACCGCAGTGCTGAGGGGAAATTTGTAGGGTTAGCAATGGAAGAGCAGGTGGGAGCTACTATGTTGTGTCGGGTTTAGGGTTTAAGTTGCCTG
This sequence comes from Symbiodinium pilosum, assembly GCA_905231905.1. Taxonomy (NCBI): domain Eukaryota; class Dinophyceae; order Suessiales; family Symbiodiniaceae; genus Symbiodinium; species Symbiodinium pilosum. Next base: position 233,546 of record CAJNIZ010006002.1, on the reverse strand, counting down.
GCATTCCTGGTCTTACTGGTGCTGATGGGGAAGCAGTGAATATGGATGTTTGTTGGGGGTTATACTGGGAACTGGGAGCATTATTGGGACCTACTTCCCACTCCTCTTCATCACCGCTAAGTTTAAGCTTTAGAGCCTAGCTCTGGATGAGGGTTGAGGTTGTAAGGATTTTAGATGTCAAGGCTGTAGGGTTTACTGGATTCGGGGTTAGGGGCTGATGATGGAGGCGTCCAGGGCTGTCGCTTTTATGTTGGATGCTGCCGCGACACTGTAGCTTGATCAACAAACTCCGAACCTTCAACCGCAATCACTAAGAGATTCCAAGCTTGGGACTTAAGCATTCAAACCTAAGGCTTACTACCGAAAACTTCAAAATCTAAACCCAAAAGTCCCACTACAAGCCCTAATCGCTAAACCCTCATCCTTGACCGACAGGTCCGGACCCCAAGCACCAATCCTTCAAACCTAAACCTTAACCCCCACATTCTCATAAACACCGAATTCCTAAACCTGTCTCAACACATAACAAATATCGTAATGGAATATTGTCTTATAAGGTATATCATCTCCGAATATACCATAGCATCATGTAAGATACTACATTATACTATCATACTTTAGAGTTAATGTCAGGCAGTGTGGGAATGAGCATGGCCAACTGCGTTTTATCCTCAACCTCACTCGCCCAAGGGTGAAAGCTGTTGCTAATGCGTATCTGCAACTTTCCCAAAATCTTGGAAGTCCTTTTCGCTGCTTCAAGAAAGCCCATGTGGTTTTCTGGTTTCATGATATTCGCAGTCAGCAGAAGAACTTGGCAACTTCGCGCCTTGTAATTAACAAGAAGCTTTTCAGAGGGATAATGATAGTTTTGGGCTGGGGTAGCGAAAGCATCTCCTCACTAAGCAGAAGCCAGGGACTGGTGGCGGCTGGATTTTACGCGGAAAAAGCAAACCCAAGCCTAAAGCTCCAAACCCTGTGCCCCGAACCCAAAACAAGTCCTACACTCCAAACTCTAAAACCTCAAGCCTTTCCAGCTTTGGCTTGGCTCACTCTTCAGAGTGCAGGTGCCGTTCCTGTTCCTTGACTCTTACGTGTTTAGAGTTCAGGGTTTGGCGTTGAGGGACAACAAGTCTCCCACAAGCGGTGAGATTCCGAATCCTGGCGATGGTACGCAATGTAAGAAAGAAGCAATGCCGCTGGGTGAAGCAGCCCCAAGGATGAAGAAAGACGGAAGTTCAATACTCTCGGTGTAATCCGTATGAAGCTTTAAACTCACATGACACATCATCACCCCTAACATCCAAAATCCACGGCTCAGTTGGGACTACAGCGCGGGTTCTCTGACGTCGGATGCCGCGGCAATCTCCGATTCAGGTTGGGAGCCGCAAAGGGTCTAGGGTAAGGGAGGAGGGTGTAGGGCCTAGATTTAGGGTTGAAGTTTCGAGTGGCTTTGGCCAGACGTTTGGGAAATGTGACAGGGTTTGGATTGTAGACGGTCATGGTATGATTTAGGTGTTGGGGTTGTTGTTTTGGATTCGTGCTAGCATCTGCATGTCCTAGGACAGCATGCAAGATGCCTTAAAGAATAGGGCATATTGCTTGGACTCTGTAGATGTTGAAGCTTGAGCCTGCAAATACACATCCGCATGCATGGTCGCAGCCAGACTTCAGTGCTTGCCCTGGATTTGGTGAAGTCTCTTCACCCAGTGATCCCCTTGATAATCAATAGATTCCATGGCCCGAAGTGCACGCAAAAACGCGCGCCCATTGCAATTACTGACTTGCCATAGGCGATCACGCGCGTTGAGAAGGAAGGACATCAATATTCTCAGACCAAAAATCATGGGAGCTAATGGCAGAACATCGTTTTATCACGTAAGCCCTTCCTCGAATGTTCAGCACCCCCTCACCCCTTATGTCAATATTACGCAGAAGGACTTGATGTATGTGGGCTGGGTGTGGTTAATGCTGTGTGAAAATGATTCTCAGAGGAGGCATTGCATGTCAAGCTTTACCCTGAAGGAACCTCCTGAAGCTCCTTGATAGTTAAGTTTTTGAAGTGTCAATCGGTGAGAAGACACCGACACTCCTAACCTTGAACCCAATCCTAAGCCTCAACCCCTGGCCCCTACACTCTTCACTGCACGCAACAACCTCCTAAACCCTCAACGTAGAGCGTCTTCCGCCAGACAGCGATGACGACGACTCTCTGAGCGTGTCGTCTGTGGCGCTGATCTCCACGCTATCCATGGTGCCTCTGGCATGATTTGAGTTTAGGCTTTGGGCTTCTTGAGGCCTAAGCTTAACTTGAAACCACACCCAAAGATCCCAAACCCGCCCTAAGTCTTAAACCCTCAGCTCCCCGCATGAGGTCATGGAAGGCGTGTTGAAGGTGGTGGCGCTCGGCCTCTTCCGCTGCAGCCTAGTTGCGTCACAAGCTCAGAGCAGGCGGCGATTAGGGTTTGTCTTCAGAAAGAATTGGGGTTTGAAGCTTCGTTTCCATCCCAAGCCCCAAATCCTACATGGTTGCCGACTTGGGAATGGCTTTGTCGTGTCTATGGTCTGAATTCTGTGGCTTAAGGCTGTTGCCGTCTTGGCTTTGCGGGTATGCAAGAAATTAGTGCAAGACATTGCTCTCATAGCCCAACCCCCTTATCTTGATAACTTGCATAATCCTTCAGAGGCGCCGTATTGCTGCTCCCCCGTGGCAGATTGTGTTGAAATCAAAGAAAGCCGCTAGTCTAGACTTAATACCCCTAAACACTCATGCGAAAATGCTTGCTTGAAGTCCTGACTTCTTACCGTTAGGTAGATGGAGGTGGAAGTCAGAGTTGGAGGTCATGGCAACCCTATTCTTTGGGTCAGGGATGTGGTGGCTTTGGTGGCCTTTCGGTTCAATTACATGATTGATGTTAGCATGAAAGAGTTGCATGTGCTCAGCTACCTGGACAGAGTGGCTAAGCAGCTGGAGTCTTTGAGAGCAAACATCCAAAGCAAGAAGCTGGCAGCCACTCAACCCTTCCTTGTGAGATTGAAGTCTCTTCTGCAAACATTCGGCTACAGTGTGGAAGGCAAGATTTTACAGTCAAGGCCATATTCCGAATTTATCAAACAGTTGTTTTGATTCTCGGGGTTAGGGGCTTAGGGTTTAGTGTTCAGGGTGTATGGGGCTAGGGTTTAGGGTTTTAGGTATTGTCCAATGAAGGTCACAATTGGAGGAGACAAAACGGTGGAAAGCTGGAGCGGCAAAATGGAAGAGGATCGGACGAGATGGTGCAGCCTGAGGTGTCAGTTCCAAGCAGACCAAAGCCGGAGCAATCAGAGGGCAAAGTTCCCTTTGAATGCGGGAACAGGGACCAGGTAAGAGTCTGGCACCTGGACAATTTTAAAAGGGTAATCTTCACGAAGTTTGGCAAAGATACTGGATTCAGATGGACACATAAGGGGAAATAACCCCAGATGCACAAAGTGGGTTTTGGGGGCTTGAGGTTTAGGGCTAAGGGGTTTAATGGGGTATGCCCAGCCCTATAAACCTAAAAAGGTCCCTATACGTGAACAAAGGGGAGCCCCAGAAATGCCGAGTTTTCGCGTGAAGTGTTTAGGGCTTGGGGTTCCGAAGGGTATCCCCATAGTGTTCGAGTTTTAGGGTTTCGAGCTTAAGGTCTAGAAATCTTGCAGTAGCTAGGATTTCCAAACGCATGTATTTCCCAAGGTATAACGTAAAAAGGGTGGTGCAAGCTTTTTTCTCCATCCATGCCAAACACTAATTCAAGTTATTGCCCAACTATGACCAAGGTGATAGCTACACTTATACTCGGGTTGTAAGTAGCATGGGATTTAAGCAGGGGTTTGAATTAGCCAACATGCGAAGGCGGGGCGGCAAGGCGTCGGCAGTGTTCGTGGCAGCGGCCGTTGTTGTGGCCTGGCCTTAATTTGATTTCGGGGCTCACACGCATAGGCAAGAAGCATGTAGCGTGTTCACAAATCATCGGTGCTTCGGAAGGAATCGAGAAACGGGGTCGCAGTGCATTGTAGTAGTCCCTGGCCCATGCCCGACCACCCCAAACACTGATTAATAAAAGAATCGTAGTTTCTATTTTTCTTGTCCTTCCTTCCCTTCTATCCACCCTACACCTTTAATCCCAAGCCCTCCAAAAAATCCTGAGGCCGTTTGTATATTCTATCCCCTGGCCTGCGTGCTTTCGGAGCGACGCTGCCGATACGTGCGTCGCCTGTTTCCGCAGCTTTGCTGCGGAAAGGTTTTTTATTGGAGTTCGCTCTCCTGGTTTAGGATAACACAGACTCAAATGAAGAATGGAAGATGACACAGTAAGTGCAATTAATGGTTTAGGGGTTTAAGCTGGGTGGCTGTTAGGGAGTGAAGGCAAGGGAAACATGGAAAACATAGTGTCATTTAGGATTCAGGGCTAGTCGTTAAAGTGTTTTTGGCGCTTAAAGTTTCAAGTTCCGGGTCTAGAGTTTCTTGAGCTGATGGGCTGATCATCTCGTGTGTACATGGGATACGAAGGCACAGGGATTAGTGGCTCAAGCTCTACACAGTTAGCGAACCCTCTGAATCTGGATTCTTGCGGGACAGCAGGCCGCAAAGTCTGGTCCAAGAGCTCCCAAAGAAGTAGCCCTGAACCCCTGAAACTCCACGCCTGGTAGCCTGAAACCTTAAATTCTGGTGAGGCAATTTTTTGTGTCGGACCTGATTCGTGGGATTCCCCTGGCGGCTGCAGTGGCTTCGACTTGGCATCTTGGCTCCCTTGGAAAAATAGAGCCGCGACAGAGCTAGCCTTAAAGATCAAAAGCCAACTTCATATGTGAGATACAGATCTTCATACATTCATGCAACTTGGCAGAACAAAAATGCAAAGATCCCTTTGAAGGAATGAGGGTCTAGGAATGCCTGGGGTGTGGCCTTCTGGAGCTGCGTGTCAGGCTTCAACTTTTGGATATTTAGTTAGGCAGTGCCCTGAAACCTGAAGCTTCATACTTAAGGCCTGACCGGTAAAGACAAGGTTGGGGTCACATGGCATTAAGCAACCAACCAGCACAAGGCTCACCAGAAACCGAATCCATGTTTCGGTTCCGCGGTTTAAGGTCTAGGGTGGGGCTTTATTCAAACAGATAGAAACATCCACATTCACATTATTCACAACAACCTGAAACCCTGAGACCCTCAAACCTACATCAGACGAAGCCAAAATCCGTGAGTATGGGGGGTCGTGAAAAATTGTCGTCTGTATTCGTTGCGCTCTAGCTGTTGGGGGTGGTAGTATCGATCCAAAAAGGACACCGATTTTGCCAACCTGTCATTCATATAGTCCTCCAACATCGCCGCATGCCCCAAATTGTTCGGCGTCTCCATGAAACGTTTCTCGGGTTCCCGAGCTCTCTTTTCGGGGAGTTGCGTGTAACTTGGTCTAGAACTTGTCACGGAATATGCAGGTGGTTCTGAACCGCAAAGCTCAAGCCCTACATCAGCTTAGGGGTCAGACAGAGTGTGGAGGTTTCTAAATTGAAGTAGCGAGGTACATCCTCCTTTCCACGTTGGGGAAACGGGCGATCCTCAATGACGCTGAAATCGTGGAGTTGACGCAAGTTCGCGTGCAGAGCTGAACAGAGAAGACGCTACGAGTCCTCTGAACCCTGATCACCAAACTTCAAGATGTAGATCGCAGGATCCAGTTCATGCATGGTGAGGGCAGGACCTCCAAAACTTGAGATGTTGCCACTTCTGGGTTGGCGGTTTGGTTGTCGGGTCTTGGCAGTTCAAGATGGTGGGACTTAGGTTCAGGGTATGGGAGGGCTCTAGGAGATTCACATAAAACATCATCTGAGCAGCTTTACCTCGCAGATTTCTCAGGCTGAATACGCAGATCCATGAGAGCCGTGTATGGTACAAGAGCTGGTCCTATCGTTTCGGTTCTATTACTTTTTCTTCGTTCCCTTGCCCTTCTTGTTGCCCTAGTGTCCGCGTGCAATACAGCAGCTGCGAGCGGAGAAATGTGCCCAACAAGATATTTGCACAGTTTAGGGCTCAGTGTTAAGGATTTGAACGTCTTGTGTGGAGCATTTTCAACAACATGGGTCCTTGTACTGAGAATCCGCATGACGAGGGCGTCCTCTCAGGGCAGGGAGGAGCCAACACTTGAGAAACACCCTTCTTGGGAGGGCCACCTACAACCCTGAAGCCTCAAGCCCACATAGTCCAAAGAACACAATCCTGAGGTGGATTTATGGCATAGGCTTGCAGAAGCGCCTGGATTAAGTCTCAAAGCCTAGTATTGACTACAGTGGCTGAAATAATTTATGAGACTATGGTCCTATATTAAATCTATGATTACAGTATAGGGTGCCTCAAGTTGACTTCGAAGCTTTTCAGCATTCAGGCTTCGACGCTAAGGCCGCGGATCCCCAAAAGCCGCAAAGACATCACGAACCTCCAAGCCTTCAACCTCAAAGCTACGCGAATGTGTGTGTGTTTTTTTTTCTGGGGCCCAACGGTGTCTCAAAGAACCCCCTGCCGCAGTATCACGGGTTTCAAGCCAGCCCCAGAATTTCGTGGGGCTGAGGGTTGTGGGTTTAGGGTATGAGCTTTGGAGTTTTAAGGGTTCAGGGTTTCAGGCTTTCGCTGACAAGAGCAACGACGACAGTGCCGTTGAGTAGGCATGCCCCTCTGCAGCCATGGGCTCAAGCAGTTACTTCATGGGCTTAGCGGGATGTGACGGTTTGGGTCCTCCATCATAGGAATCAAAAAGCGTGGCTATGCCCTGTAATGCTGGATGCCGAAATGCAGGTGGATAGTTGTCAGAATTCAAAGTTTGATAAGCAATCTTCAATTCAAGGCAAGCTTCAGCGCTTAGACTAACAAAATTAACACAAGTTCTGACATAGCCCAGCAATCTAATTTCTTAGCAGTCCAAGAAATCCTTTGGTGACTTTAGTGCTCCTGCGGATTAGGCAGTTGAGGTTGATGAGGGGCAGCGTGCGCAGCGTGCGCCGTGGGAGACAGACGGAATTTGCTTGGGGACTAATTGAGGGCTTCTCGGGGCTTTAGGGCTCAGGCCTTGGGGGTTTGGGCTTGGGAGTGTGGGAGTGTTAGAATTTTGGTGTGGGTGTTGTGGTTTCTGGCTTTCAGGCTTCACGGGAAGGTCAATTAGCCTATCCTCTCAGCCTCTCAGAAGCACTTGGTTCGTTCGACTAAGGAGTTCAGTAGGCTTGGTTGCAGGTTCAGGAAATTGCTAGGTCCCAGAAGCGGTGTAAATCGGTGGTTGTTCTTGAATGGGCTTGCAATCAGGAGTGAGACTCGAATGTTTGCAAAGGATGCGCTTAAGATGTGTTGAAAGCTGTAGCGAATCCCTTCACAAATGGCGGTCTCAACGCACAAAACTTAGGTCATAAACCCTAAAGCCCAGACCCTGCACTCTAAGCCCTTACCTCTAAAATGTTGGAAGTAGCAGATGCCAGCCAGACCTGAACATTGAGCTTGTTGGCTCTTAGACTCTTAGGGCTCAGGATCTAATGTCTGGGGTGTAGGATTTAGGACGAATTTGAGATCTAGGGATGATGGTCCAGGGTGAAAATTTTACGTTCTCGTAAATTCTGAGTTGAAGGTGTTGGGTTAGGGTCACCCGGTTGGTGTTCAGAGTTCAGGGTTTACTGTAGAGCTCCGGGTGTTGGGATTCCAGGTACTCGCACGGTGACATCATGCAGATTGATATCGTCGCTCGGATGAAGGTGGAGACTTGATAAACTATGAGGCGTACTATTACTTTCATATACAAACTTTGAAGGAGCATTATTCATCTTCAGGTATATTTTGAAAGGCGTGTGGGTTGTCGAGTTCCTGTGCTTTAGGACACTGCGTTTGATGTCAGGGTGTAGGGTAAAGAGTCAAGGACCTTTCATCCTTGGCGTGGGTCGAGATAATAGGTACAGGCAACGCAGAATCTTCTGATCCATATATCTACGGATGGCTGCAGTTACCAGAGGTGTTGACTGTGTACGCATAGGATCTCAAGCCCTTGCCGGAAAAAAACCCAATCCCATGGAAGAGTCACAACAAGCTACAACTTCTCACCTGGTTGTACAGCCGTCTGAGTCTAGGCAGGTGACATCGTAAGCCAAGTCCGTAACCCATACTCCCTACAGCCCTACACCCTTTGATCCCTAAACCCTAGACAGTGAAGGCTAATTCCTAACGGAATACAAGACTGATGCCTTTGACCCTTAGCTGCAGAAGTCTTGAACCTTCAAAGCTACTTCAGCCCTGATACAGGAAGAGTTTTCGAATTATGATCCAGGTCTTTTGTAGTGGTATAAATTACCTCAAGTAGACCTCAATGATTTTGGCAAGTATCGGGGCCCTTATATCGAGGCCAGGCCCTCAGCCCTGAACCTCAACTTAACGCCCAAGGTGGCAAAACACGCCTGGACGCTAAACCTAAAGGGGGGTCAGAAATCACCGGATTCCTAAACGCCAAGGGGCGAAGCAAGGCTTAAACCCTGCACCCTAAGAGGAAAACTGTGTCCGCAAACTTAATCCTATGGGCAGAATGCAAGGGACCTGAGGGATTGTACAGGGGCTTGTTTGAGAAACTCTCACATGAGGCAAAGACAACCACAGGCATCCCGATTCAGGCGGAGGGGGGTGCTTCTGCTGAGGTAGGAAGGTGTCGGCCAAGCCCAAATTCGGTGAGATTAGAGTTTTACGGTGTAGTGGTGGGGCTTGGAGTTTGCAATGTGGGGTTTAGGTTTTCAGGCTTCGTTGAGGTTATTGAGAGTGGTCACTTAAACGCGGTCCCCGTTCTTTGGAAGGTATCTGGTCTGGTTTTCGGTAGCATGAATGGAGTTAAAGGATCCACACTGTTGGTTCTGGGGCGCTGACTTTGGGGGCGTAGGATACGCTTTTACGCTTTCGGGCGCAGGGTAATTAGGCATCAATTCGCAACAGACATGTTCAAACCTCCTCTGTGCCTGCATGCGTTTGTCGTAGTGGGGGAGTGCTTTTCAGATTTAAAGCCATAGCTCGAGCTTTGAAACCCCAAGCCTCATCACCCCAGCCCCAAGCCCTGAAGCCATGAACACACAGTTTACCGAAGCCCCAAGCTACTACATTCTAAGGACATAGCAGGAAACCTCAACCTTCAAAACAGTTGACTCCTGAGCTCTAAGCCTCCTTCAGATACAGGCCAAAGAGACAGATGCTGTTTCTGAGGTTAGGGGACCATTTTGGGAATCTTCATATTAATAAGGACAAGGTTACATTTGTGGATCAATCCCTTTTCTTGGAGCTGCCAAAGACAAGTCTCTGAACACAGTCCTTACGTAACTTTTCAGGGGACTTCCTGTAATCCATTGCAAGCTTCTTGCACCCAGGGCACTCTGAGAGCTCACATTCCCCTGATGATTCCAGGTTTCAGGTTTGGGTTGCATGGATTTCGATGCATCAGTTCATTTGCAGCTATTCATTTCCTTCTTGTTCTGTTTGTTCTTCTCCCGGCCACCTTAGGACCTTGGCTTTCCAGCAACTCTAAGCCCTCAACCTTAAACCATGAGCTGTGAAACCTAAACCTTGACACCTTAAACCTCCAATCATCAACTAAAGCCTAAGACCTCGCACATCCACCAACCCCTATTCCGTCAACCATCCACTACACCTGGGACCCCAAACCCTGGAAGCCTTCATGTGAGCTATAGTCTAAACTCGTTATTGGGGTTACATGGGGGATTATATAGGGGAGTATTAGCGGGGTTGCAAAGGGGGATACTAGGAGTTTAGAGTTCAGCTCATGTATTTTGGACAGGCGTCCTCCGGCAAGAGTTCAAGAGGAGCCGTGCCATCACAGAGTTTGCACCGCCAGAGGCCCAGGAAGGATCAGTTTGAATCGGCGTACAAGGGTCAGGATGAAAGCGTCTATGCCTTAAACCCTGATCCCTAAAACTGTCAACCGTGAACCACATTTTGGGGGCTTGGTAATTAGGATTCATGGCCTGCCGGCTCGAAAGCCTGCTCCTTGGTGTTTAACAAGGAATCAGGGAGTGGAAAGAACACGGAAGCTACTATAGATTCTGCAGGGTAATGGATCCCGACAGTAGTCTCAGTACAATCTCCTAGGATGTTCCATATAAGCCATTCTCCCATCCAAGGGTGTATAAAAGTCCTTGGACCCTAAAGGCTTCTGGATGCCTGAGATTTGAGTGGATTTTTGGGTCGTTATGGCAAGGCGATCGCCAGTGTTGGGCTTTGGGTTCAGGGGTCAGGGTCTGAGGTTTAAGGCTTGAGTCGGGCTTGAGGGTTGAAAGGTCGGGTTGGGGGTTGAAAACTCAGGTTTAGGGTTGTGGCATTGTGGCAGCACAGGTTTCTACGAAGTCTAAGTTTTTCAAGCCCTTCCTACGTCCTAACCTCTAAGCACGACGTCTTAATATGTCTTAATCTTCACGCTCTAGCCCTAAACCATAAACTCTCAACCCCGCATTTTCCTCTAGAACAGGCACCTGTCTCTTCATTATAGCTCCATGCGTGATTGTCGATAAGGTTTCAATGTGGCTACTGTTGGCAGAAGAAGTTGTTCCATGAGACACGGGTCCTAGTAAGCAGGTAATGATGGGGATATATAAGTGGGGATAACATGGGTTGTGTGGTTTGTAAGCATTATAAGTACACTGAGTCCTCGTGGCCCTCCACGTGCAGGGTTCCACCCAAAAGCTTCTGCTCCAACATTCAGGCATTCACAAGCTATGTAAAGATTCCAAGGATGCCCATTCAACATGATCCTTCCAAAGGCGGTGGTCCAAGATTACTCAGCAACTAAGCCTCTAAATCCTAAACTCCAATCTGTAAACTCCAAACCGTAAGCCCTAGGCATTAAATCCCAGTGCAATCTAATTGCCTTGAGACAATGTGTAGACAATGTCTCAATGGGCCTAAAATCACGTCCATTATGGTTTCAAGTTCAGGACTATGGCAGTGGATGCAGGAAATATTGCGGTTTCTTGTTATGGCAACCCTAGCTCAATGAGACAATAATTTGGGCTTATTATAGTTTAGGCCTTAGGATTGATGATGTTGACGACGTGATTCTCCTGCAGGTTCTTATACTCAAAATATCCCATCCTGTGCAAAGATTAATCCCCACTGATTGTGGAAAAATGGTCAACCGTAAGCGAGAAGCCCTCAACCCTGAACCTATAAACCTTCTATTCCTCACCCGAAATCCCAAACCCTGAGTCCTGAATCCTGATCCCGCCCTGAGCTCAAACCCGGAGCCGTGAATGCATTTCATGTATAGCTCAAAGTCTGCCAGATGAACTTGGATTCCCAAGACCTGCACCCTGCAACAACGCTGCAAGAAATAGCGGGTCCTAATACCTAAGCTGTAGCCCCTAAATCCTAATCCATAACCCCACGCCTTCCACCATGAAGCCTAAGCCACCAAGCCTAAAACCTAAGCCCCGAGCACCAGACTTGTACCCGCAAGAAACAAATCTGCAGATCCAACCCCGAACAACCGCCTCTTTGTTTAGGTTCCATGGTTTAGGGTGGCTTCCCCTGAACCTCTACGCCATAAGAGTAGATTGGGGCTGAAGGTTAGGATTTAGGAATGACGGTGCTTGCGCTTTACAGCTGCACCTTCAGCATTCAGCCCTAATACCCCAGCCCTACACCAACCCTAAACCTTTAGCCCTTAAGCCTTCAAAACAGAGTACTCCCTTCAGCTTAAGCTTTCAACCCGCCTGCGTGTACTGATGAAGTCTACTTGGTAAGCCTAAAAGTTCCATAAACCGCGAGCATTAACCTTTCGCTCTACATTTTGTCCGTTGAATCCTAGACCCAAGCTTTCATTCTGCCCGCGTTCAGTGAAAGACACTACGAGGTTCCGAAAGTTGGGCCACATTTTTGGCATTGACTAGAAAAAGCAGTATACTTTGTATGTATATCAGGGGTCCTATTTATCAAAACTCGCAGTTCTAGCTGCTGAGCCATGGGCTGCTGTAGTTGCTGCAAGCGGGCTTGCTGCAGCATTGCGGCTTCGCCATCCAGATGCATTGATGTTTGTGGTTCGTTGGGGTTTTGGGCGACTTAGTGTTCAGAGAAGCTCGCCTCAATGAGTCCTTGGCTTTGGGATGGAGAAGAAGGAATGAAGGGCTACGGAGATTGATCTTGAGAAATGCCTGCGGCGCTTGTAGCTCTTTCATGGAGGCTTGCCTGGGTTTTGTTAGGAGGCGTTGATCTTGACACACGCTGCAGGACATGCGGGAGACTCGAATGTCCGAATCACTTGAGCTGTGGTGCCTACAACAGAGCTTGCATGTGGTGTTATGAATTATGAATGTCAACATGAATATCATTCTGTGTTAATTCCGGGAATTTGTGAAACCATGGTTCAGGTCAAGGTTATTATGGCTTGGGAAAACAGAAATACATTTGTGCCGGTGCTATGTGGTCCGTATGGTAGCCCAAACATATTGGGTGAACATGTTTAAGGTCGCGGGGTAGGGGGTGGGGGGTGGGGGCTGGGTGGGCTATCCTTATCCTACCCAAATTCCTTAGAATCTGGGATCCATTGGGATCCCAAATCAGTGGTGTACACTAATTACGTTAAAAGCCCTGGAGCTCTGAATCTCTAAACGCCTCATGCCCTAAACCCCAACCCAAGATACGAACCTTCAAAAGATCTTGAATGCCTCAAGCCTACACCTCAACAATCTTGACGCCCTAAACCAAGCCCCAAGTCTAAGCTCAGGACCCTAAACCCCAAAATCAAAACCCGAAATCCGGAACCCTGCACTCCCAAACTCAGGGTGCTGGTGCTTCTCCTAGCCCTTTGGCTGGGGCGTCGAGCTGAGCCAGAAGTTGGCAGCTCGGGGGTTTTGCTGTTTCTCAGATCTTGATTTCAGGGCTCTCGCGGAGTTGGGTTTTGGGGTTTAGGGTTTAGGGATTCAGGGTTTGGTGCTTTGGGGTCCAGGGTTTGGGGATTCGGCACTTCAGATTAAGGATTTCAGATTAAGGGATACGCGAATAGGGACTGGGATTTGGACGTTTAGGAATTACGGCTGCCAAGGTGGGTACACTCGCACAGGCTTGCTGTCCCACTCTTATACGAGATGGTATTGAAGTCCTCATGGGAGTAACTTGGACATTACCCACCTAACAGCTACCCACCTTCAGATGCCTTCATGATGAGGGCTTACGGTGTAAGGATTTGGGTTTGAATTTTGCTTCGGTTGAGGTTCAGTGTTTTGGGTTGACTTTTTCAGGTGTTTGGGGCTCATTGAAGGAAACCTTATGGGGACTGCACGTTCGGGGGCCGCAGACAAGGTGACCTTAGGTGACTGCACGTAGGGAGTCTGCAAAGGGGATCTCATGAAGTCCCTAGTTATAGATTCCAGCTTGCATATGTGACTCCCAAACTTCTTTTATGGAGGCCAGGGATTTCACAAGGCTGTTAGTGGATATTTGGAAGGTTCAGGCCGAGGTATCAGGGAACAGGGTTCGGGATGTACGTATGTCATTCTGTTGAAGATGTGGGCGGGAAGAGCTTGAAACCCCAGACTTCATGCCCCACAGACGCAAAATCCCAAGAACCCTAAGCCTTATGTATTGAACCCTCGAACCTACATCAAAACTCAAACCCAAAGTCCTAAACCATAAGCCTTAAGCCCTAAGCTCCTGACCCTGAACGCGAAACGTTCAATCCTAATCCCTAAACTCTAAAGCCTAAGCTCTAGATTCCATGCAACATGTTAAGCCCATACCAAAGGGCCTTGCACCGGAATCAGCGGCTGCGGCGCTGACGCCCATCCCAAAGGCGCAACGGGAGAGGGTTTGGGGTTTAGGGTTTTCGGGTTTGGTTTTGGGTCTTGGGATTTTGGGTTTCTAGGGTGTTGGTTTTGAAGGTTTTAGTTAGGCTCTCAAGGATTTAGGTTTCTAGGGTTTAGCGTGCAGGGCTTCGAGAATCAAAGCCCGCGGCGTGACCAATAGTTTCCGCCCTCAAGGCCAAGAGGAAGCAGGTTTAGGGTTAGGGTGCAGGTGTTCGGGGTCGAGGTTTGAAGGTAGAAGGGGGTTCTGGGGTCAAGGGTTTTCGGTTCAGGGTTACTTGCCTAAGATTTTCTGCCTTGGGCATGAGGCGGCTGCAGTCAGAGGTTTGGTTGAACTGTTAACTAGTCTGCCTTTTTCAATTTTTGTGCGCGTCCATGTGCTAAGAATGTCACTGGGCCTCATAAGAATGAGGGTAGCTTGGGGCTTGCAGGGTCCCCATTGCATTGTTCTTGTGCTCGGCGCTGTGCCTTTTGTAGGCTTTTTTTGCTTAAGAACGAAGCCAGAGTCTGTGCCCTGCACCCCGAAGTGCCTGAAGCCTTGGCCCCAAGCCCCAGAAGGGACATGATACCAGGGCCCCCAAAATATGTGCTGCGCCCTTTAATTCTCATGACCATCCTTTTTCGCATGCCCTCCTCAAGATACAATCCCTAGTCACGAGTCTTTGTTCCCAAATATAAACATCTTTCAGGCTGTAGCCCATCATTGCCTTAAGTCAAGCTCCCTCAGAAGCTCTCACCCCTTGTTGGAGTAACCTAAACACAACATGCTGTTCCTCTTCGGTCGTCGTTTCATGGTAGTATAGTATACCCCAAACATACCTTAAACACCATGCTCACCTCAACTCGCCATCGCAAATCCCGAGTGGGAGCAAATCCAAAACAAAAGCTGCGCAGGTCAATGCTTCGGTTATGGATGTGGAAGCTTTTTACACTGAGCATGTGCCCCGTTGGATGTAATTGTGGCTTTTTTGGGTCAATTTTGGATTGTCGCATGAGCTACTATCAGTATTAGGATTAATAACGTACCAGTAAGGGTGGACATGGCGTTCCTTCCGTAGTTTAGTATAGTCCACAGTCTAGTCCTTAATAAGGAGCCCATGTCCATGAAATGATCTGGGAAATAGTGACTGTAGCTCACATGAAGCTTTCCAGATAGCACCCCCCAATTCTTGCTTGTTACCTAGTGGTCCATGAAAGCGGATCTCAATTTCTCGACATGCTGGCACCCTCACTTAAGAAATGCCTGTTTAAGAGCCGCTTAGGGATCTGAAGATAATTGCCGGTGTCCCGGTCACCATAACAAGCCCAGCGTGTCCGCAACTGCCCAACCCAAAGAGTGTCCTTGCCAGGCCCAACCTGAGAGTTCATGCTTTCAGGCTTCTCCCACAGCTTATGAAAGGTGTTCTTGACCAAGTGTGATGATGGGGATGCTCGAAGTGAAGCTGTCTGTTTGGTTTTCTTCTTGATTTCCTTTTGGGGGAAAGGCGTGTGAGTGGGTTGGGGCGCAGTGCTGCGCATCGTTGAGGAATAAGCTTTCAAATTTCTACCACACAGCACCGTTTCAGGCCAGGCTCTTATGGAACCCCATTTCGGGGGCAAAACAAAGGCCGTGACTAGTATTTGAAGCGCGCATTTCTCAGGTTCCAGGATTGTGACTACATCTAGAAACTAAACCCAAACCGCCAGCAAGACCCAGGAGTTTCAGGCGTACAAGATTTGGGATGTGGTGTTGGATGGAGAGAGCGTAGCCGGCCAAAGCCATGCAGCCCCCCCAATAAAAGATGAGGATTTCGTTAGGGTTTAGGTTCGGAGCTTTGAGTGCAGGATTTGGGACTTTGGGTTTAGCATGGTAATGAATCAATTCTATCGTTAGCGGCGTGCTGCACAAAGTCCAGGATTTCCAGTGAGGCACCCCAACTCAACGCAAAACCCTGCCCTTAATCTGATGCATGTCTGCAATTCTACTTGGGCCGCGCTCTGGAGTCTTTGAGACTTAGCCTTTGCACCCTACTCCTTGAAGCCCTTAACAATAAAACCCAATCTACTTTGCCTCATTTCAGTCAGGTGCTCAAGGGGATACCTGCCCTGATCTCGCTGCAGGACAAAGAGCCTCGCCAGGATGTCTCTTTTGTCAAAAACCAAACCCTGCAAACCAAACCTTTAAGCCTGAAACCCGAACCCTCATGTTTGGAGGCTGGGGATGCACTTGAAACCCTTCAACACTAGCCCCAAGTACCTTCGAGAAGGGTCGGGTCCAGGGTTGAGGGGTGTCTGGGGTTGAGGATTTCCGGACCACCCTCAACCCTAACCTTGAGCCCTGAAGTCCTGAAACCCTGATGTTCTCACACCCGAAACTCCTGAAAGTCTAGCTTGAAGCCTAGAATCCCACGCTCCGAAAACTATCCACAATTCACAGCCAGTATACTACCTGCCTGAAACTTCAGCATGGACGTCCCAACTAATCCCTAGATCCTAAACCCTACACCCCAAGTAACGCAGTTGTTTCCATTTTCCCTTCAGATTTTCCAAAGCCCTAAAACTCTAAACCTCCCAAGGTCTCGAACCTACACAGCCTCAGCCCATCCAAGCTCTGAACTTTGAAGCACTAAGCCGCAAGCTCTCAACAAGAAACCTTAAACCCTATTTAACCCCACAACCTGCCCAGCCGCAGCCCATCTAAAGGATGCCGCACCTCGAGATCTGCTGAAACAGCTGTTGTCCCACGACTGCGCGGTGCCTTTGAGCTGGAGACGTTTTTTGTTGGTTTAGGTCCGGGTTTCAGTTTGAGTCCTCAGGTTTTATACATTGTTTGGGTCCAATATTTCCGGCTTAGGGTTTAGGGCCGTAGGGTGACATTCTATGGATCGTGGGATTATCTGAGGTTGTCTAGATGTTGGAGGGATTTAGCAAGCTGCCGTCCGGGGACCCATTATCTCGTGAAAAGGGTCTCAGATATCTGAGACGTACAATGCCGATCTTACTGTTCATGCAGTCCCCGGCATTGTTGTACAAGTAACAGGAAGGAGTGATGAACAGAGTTAGTGGTAGCACCAAGGCAAGTGCTGACAATGGCAGCAGTTGTGGTGGTGGTGGTGGTGGTGGTGGTGGTGGTGGTGCTGCTGCTGCTGCTGTTGCTGCTGCTGCGGCTGCTGCTGGTATTTTGCTTGGGTACGCCTCTGCTGCTTGCAAATTCGGGACTCTCAACTACTTTTCAAATTCCAAGTCCAGCGTGCTACAGCCCCCCAAAATTGCTGTAGAGTTCATTGGATTTTGAAAGCTCTGCCTCGGAGAGAGGAAGAGGGTTTGAAGCTCCTTGAGGCTGGATCACCTCGACAAAAACTAGTCTCCCATATTTAGCAATGCTAGGGCATAGGGAATGGAAAAACAGTTGGAAATTATTATCGCCTGTCATTCAAGACATTTGAGCGTATTCCCCGTGTGGTCCTGGAAAAGTGGTACCCAGAGGCTTGATCTAAGCACTCTTGCATGCCCCAAATCCCCAACATTAGCCCCGAACCCTAAAGCCCCAAACAAAGATAATTGGGAATCTCAAAGTAAAGCCCATAATCTAGTACTTTCTTTTTTCCTCAGGTAGTTTAGCAGGAAATTCATCAGGGCTTCCCTAGTACCCCCGCACACCTCTCTCGGCTCACGGCTTTTGTCGGGGTCCCAAAGCGAAGAGGATAAAGCAGTACTGAGGGACCCTGAATCCTTCTCGGGTTTTTGGGATAGTAGAGGCTGTCGAGGACGATAGGCCCCACACGAAACCCTGAACCTTAAGCCCCGAACCCCAAATCCAAAACTGTAAAACCCCACACCCAAAAGCTGAAACGCTGCGCCGCAGCGCAAATCTTGGTGTCCCTTCATCTGAATTCCGAGAGCCTAGCAGCTTTCACAGACCCTTAGTTCTGCTTGATTCAACGCCCATATGTCCTTGAAGGTTTCCATAGCACCCGCACTTCTAGTAACTCAGGTGTATCCTGTGTATACGTACACGTTTTCAACCTAAACTTTTCTGTCTAAATCCGAACCCTCGGTGCATTCCGTGCAGACCCGCTTTCTATCCTACACCTTCTGTTCAGCTGAGGGAAGGCAGCTAAAGTTGCTGTCAAAACAGCAGGCTGCCGGGCTGATGCTGAGTATATATAAGGAGCTTCTCAGCAAGGGACGACCCTAAACCGCTTAGGTTTTAGAGTTAAGGGTTTAGGTTTACGGTTGGGGGTTGAGGATGAAGTGTTTAGTTCTTTTGAAGCCAGGGTATTGCAAGATATTGTAAGCAAGGGTCAGAGATTTTTTTTGCAATCTTCCTCTCCTGTTTGTTTGGGTGCGAATAATGTGCAAAACCTCATTTCCTTCATCTCTTGGATAGCAGCAGTCACTTTCAATTCCTCAGCGAGCCCTAATTAAGCCAAAGCCTCGAGCAGAGAAACTTGGAACTCTGGCCCGTCAGCACGGAACTTGAAACAGCACATCCTCAAGGCCCAAAACTCTAAATCTAAACAGTTGCCAGTACCAGCCGTACCAGCCTCAAGAGAAGTAGTGCTATTACCGGTAGTATGACGGTCACGGTTCTATTCCCAATTCGTTTGTTTATGGCGTTTGTTACCACGCACTGCTATGCTTGTTGCCGTTAGTCTTACTTTATTGTATTTCTATCCTTGCCCTGCTTGCTCTTATAGTTTTTGCCATCACCTCCACCACTACCACCGCCACCAATGTCACCTTCCAGGCTGATGTGCTGGCGGACCTCCAGCATAAAGACTTGGCATTGTGGAAATGGATCGCTCCTCTGTTTAGAAGAGAATGGGGGGATGACAAGAAACTGGTAACTACCATATTGGGATTTCGGGCTCAGGATCTCGGGCCTCAGGTTTTGAATGGACGGTTTCGGGATTCAGTCGGGCCCTCCCCTTTCTCTACCCTAAGCCGGAAGCTTCATCATGAGGGTTCCGACCTAGATCGCAACTCCATTGATCTCCTGAGCCCTTCGAGAACTTGGGCTTGCGGGTTCAAGACTCAGGCTGAGCCGGAGATCCCATTATTGTTATCTGTGTCATCACAATCATTGTTTTATTGATTTCTACTACTCTCATGGTAGTTATAATTACTGTTGTCATTACGACGACTATTGCTGAGTATAATTATCGTACAGACTTGGGTGGAGTCCATGTGAACATATACCAGCGGGAAGTCCTGCATTTTGGACCCTTCCCAGAAAACTATGGTACACAATTGTAAGTTTTTGGATCGAAGTTGTTGTTCCTTAGTGTGCACTGGGCCTTCTGACGGGGTTTCATGTCTGGGGTTTGGATGTTTAAGCTTTATGGAAGTGGAGTGTCGGGGTTCAGGAGTTTGAGCTTCGCGATTTAAAGAAAGCCTTCCCTAGAACCAGCCTGGTGAACAAAGCCCGAATTCCTAAAACAAGACAAACTGACATCCATGACCCGAGCCGCACCTCTGACATCCATGTTGGTGTCTGCTACAATTTGCATAATTCCTTCCCCAGTTCCAATTCCTTTTATAAAGCATGGTTCCCAATTGTGTGTGAGCTGCTAGAGACCGGAGTAGTTTGCAACATGCTGGGTCCCAATTTTCGGAGTGCTTGTCCTGAACTCTTGACATCCCTTTACTCTCTGACCCTGGGCCATTGACCCTGCAGTCTAGCTGCAGCCCGAATCCTGCAGCCTAAGCCCCCAAACCTCAACCCTAAGTGCGCCGCAAATGATGCGTCGGGTTCCAAATCCCGAGGCAGCCAACGTGCTGCTTCTAGTGATCACAGGCAACAGCAGAGAAGGGATTCAAAGTTCAGCCTTGGGGATGCCCGCTGTAGGTAGTAGCTTTGTAGATGTGGGGTTTCAGGTTTAGCCTACAGCGTTTGAAGGTTTTGGGCTGGGGTTTAGGATTTCGGTCCTGGATTCCCTTACTTTGATTTTTTCATTTCACCGGTTCTATACTCTTGCAAGTCATCGGCACACCTACGCTCGAAATCCTTTGTGGGGCTTGGGCATCGAAGGTTTGCGCCTGGTGTTCAGAGCTTGTCTCCTTGGGTCTTGATGTCCCAAAGCGGGTTTCTCAAAACGGGGGGGGCCCAAAAAAGAGATGTGGGGCCCGAGGCTTTGTACAAGGAGTAAATAAGGAATTGTTGGGTTGAGGCTCCGGAAGCTGGGCATGATCAAGCTTAACAAGGTCATTTGCTTCTGGACAGACTTCGGAGTTGGGTGCTGGGTGTGACTGCCCATCAGGACCTGAGGCTTGAGGTGTAGGTGCGTATGTTTCTTGGGTTTGGGGCTTAGGCTTTACATGAGATTCTGGGACACTGGAGCGGCCGCCGCACAACGCATTGGTTGAATGGAGTGAGTGTTCCGACCATGCAATCACGAAGCGCTCGAGCAATTCTGCCAAAGAACCCAAGAGAGTTTGACAACATCATCTGCAGCAAAGCAGGACATTGCGAGGACGGCAGGATACTGTGCCAAAGCGTCCCATGCTTCTTGATATAATTCCAACTACGAAAAGCTTACGTAGCACCCTAGCTGAACTCCAGCCCCTAAACCCTACTGCCCCCCTCCACCCACCTGAAGATCCTAGTTGATTATCATGATGGTACAGACTTGGAGGTTTTCTGGGTGCAAGTTGGTACATCTTATTGTCAACGCCCGATCATCGCACAATGTTGGTGGAATCCAGTGCCCGTGTCAGTACCCCCAAAAATGCCAGCAGCACTGGCTTCAGTTCTAATAGGCTCCTACGGGCCCTGAACACCTCTTTGGGGATATTTTGCATTCCCGCTTCAGTATGAAGCTTTCAGCTGAGTTTCATGGACTGAAAATCCTCAAGGCTTGAAGCCCAAGGCGACACTGTCAATGGCTGGGCCGCTCGCCGGATGACGACGCGCCTCGGTGCTATGCTGGATTGGAGCCCCGAGCCCTGAGTCCTCAAGGTTTCAGGGTTTTAGGGTGTAGAGTTGAGTCCAGAATTCCCAAACCGCCAAGTCTGAGCTTATTGCCATTCCTAGTGTTTTGGGGGTGGTGCAAAATTTTTCTCCATTCAGCCTGGTAGTGAGGAAAAGCAGCACCCTGAAGCCTGATGACCTACACAAGGGGTTTGAGCGAACTGTTGTGGGCTCACTGACGTAGACTTCATGGTTCAGGGCTCGAGAAGTGGAGGGCATTTGGCAAACTTGCGTGGCTTGCGTCTCAGCCTTGCGGCTGTTCATGTGTTCAAGCTTGGGAGTTGCAGAGCTGATGGCTAGCTGGAGAGTTTCACCCAATCTCCGAGTTGAACTTAAAACACCACCTGCGCCTTAGGCCTTAGACCTGTGGCTTCAAGCACGGTGGACTGTAGCTCTAAGTTTGATACAATGCGTTTGGCAACCCTAACCTCTTTAGCACGGGCCCCGTCAGAGTTGTATAGGAGCTATAGGATTCTTATTTTGTGGGCCATGTAACGCTCCCCTGGTTCAAGTTGTTCAAATCATAGGTCCCAAGAGCCTTGAGCCCCGAACGCAAGCCTAAGTCCCTTCCTGGGTATCACAGTTGACTATGGTTATAATCATGGTACGAGGTGTGGCTTTCTGGGTTGAAGTTGATTTTGAGTGGCTAGTGTCAACTGGATCTCCAGGCAGCTCTATACTTGAAGCATGAAACCTTGAATGCTAATCCTCAGAACCTGAGCCTCTTGCAGACACTCATCTGCGTGAGTGAAGGCCTCCATGTGCTCCCAAAACCTTAGAAACCTCTCAACTTCCAGAATTGTTCTTGATGCAAGGGTATTGCTATATGCCGGGCTCAGAGGTTCAGGACATGGAAGTGCTGAACACACCCTACCTGCAGCCAATACACCACAACAAAGCCAAGAATAACACCAGCACCGTTTTTTTTTTCTCCGAAGCTGGAGGTCCGGGGGTAGTTTTAAGAAGAGAAGGGAGTGCGGGTAGCTGTAGTTCTAACCTTATTAAGGCATGTATGACCCTACTTCTAACCACCGATCAATCTTTAAGTCGCGGGGAGAAAACTGCACCAGCCAAAGAGGCCGTTGGTGTTGAACAACTTTATCAATATTATCAAACTCTTTCCAAGGTTTTTTTGCGATCATATGTGGGGTATGTTTTGGGCATACGTAGGGATGTACAGAGTCCAGGGTACATACGCCCTACTAGGCCACCGTCCTCGTCAACAAGGTGCTGTATGGGCTTCCTTGTGATTGTGGGGGAGTGCAAGGCTTAAAGACCTTCAACTTTCATATCGCTTCCCAACTTCCCAACATTTACATTTAAACTCCACAAAACTCCAAAGCCGACCAGATCTCTGCCCACCCAAAACTTTTAGCCCAAATTCTGAAAACCTTACATCCTAAGCCCTAGCTTTAAGCGGTATACAATCCCAAGGAAGCAGCCCTACGCTGTTTGAGATCGTTACTCCCCGGCCCGCAAGCTCGGGTCCCTTGGGCGCCCTAACGATACAAGGTCACTGTGAGGAGGTTATGGTGGGGTCTGTTAGGGGAGTCTGGAAATCCAAATACGGCATGACACCACGTATCACATATCTTGTGACCAATGGCCCAATTCGTATCAAGGTCATGCAGGATTTTTCATATCAACCGCTTTAAGGCTTCCATAGCAGGTTCTTGATACGCTAAAAAATTGAGTATAACATAGGTTTAGGACAATCACTGGGGCAGAAACCCTAAACTCTGAAGCTTTTGAAGCCCTGTCCATGCCAACAAGGCTCGCTGAGCTAAGCAAGGCTGATGCCTCAGCGTCGCATGGGCCTCAGATTGTTGCCAGGACGTTGTTGAGTTTTTTGAGGGGTTCAGGATCTTTTTGGTTTCAAGGGCTTTTAGGGTTGTAGGGAATCTTGCACCATATCAAGAAAGTTAACGAACAAAACTTCGCGAGCATCCAAGCATTCACCCAATCCCAGCTGCTAGTAGTTTCTGTTCCCGAAGTCGATCCTTCATGTCATTCCCGTTCTTACTAGGCACTAGGGCAGTTGATTCATGGCTGTTGGTAGCAGTAGGTGCTGTGAGTTTTGATTGGTCTCGGAGCTTAAGAGATTGCACTGGATTCCATAAAGTAGCATGACAGACACAAAACCGTGCAGGCTCTACATGCTAAACCTTATGCACCCGGCTTGAGGTTCTTGGCTTCATAGGAGTGGGACTCATTTGGCAATCTTTTAGCAAGCCCTCGCCTTTAATTCCAAACCCTAAAGCCTCAATCTCACGAGCTAGATCTCCGACTTACAATCCTCAGTGCATCACTTCAAAACTCCGTACATGCAAGCCGTAAATCCATAACCCCAACCCGAAACCTAAACCCCAACCCTGCACCTGAAAGCCCCACCTCCATGCCTTAAACCATCAACCCCAAACCTTGAAGCTCTGGAATACATGCCCAAAAATGTGAGATCCCATTGTATGTGTCCCCCCACCACATTCATATGGCATGTTCAATCCTCTGAGCCCTAAACTGTAAACTCCAAACCATCCTTGGAAGTTGGTGCCTCAGCAACCTTAGGGGTATATGGGGATGATAAGGGAGCGTGCGGTTTCCTAGTATTTATGCTGAGAAACTACAAGAGTTCCAAGTTCGGCAAGCTACCATTCACAGGTTTAAGCGGTCAGCCTTATAAGAAACGATAGGTTCATATGTATGTATACATCTTGTGCGCGTCCTTTTTGAGTTCACTTCATTGCGTGCTTGCATATACTTACACAGTTGGCTAGGCCGCTACAGGTTGTCTTTAGAAACAAGTCTCATTCACAGTATGTTGAGTGTTGATATTGTTGATGGACGTCCTGCGCCTCCTTAAGTTGGGTGCATTCCAGTAATTGCAAGAAACCATGGGCCTTAGCTGGTGCAACATCTCCTCCATCAAGAGTAAGGGAGGAAGACAAGAAGTGCATTGCAGGGTCGAGGTAGGAGCCGAAACATCGTTGGCGCAGGCAATGCTTACGCTATGTTGTGTCACCTTTGGAAGAACGATTTTGTGTTGAGGGGTATTATGTGAAGTGCTGACATTCAAGCTCTACAAGCACCCGTGCCATGCCAACGCCGCTGCGGTTCAAAGTCTGTTGTGAGGCCGCTGTGAGGATTCATGTTGATGCCAAGAATACATAACATCCAGATATTCAATCTGCGAGTCGGCAATGTCGGACCAAGCCGCGGGGCCGATTTTGAGCAAGATCTTGCATGAACCGGGCAGGTCAGCAGCACAGGACAAATCACCTTCAAACTCGGATAATTCTGGTGGCTCTGGCTCTGATGCCAACAGTGACGGATCGACGCGGCCCTGTAGCAGCCGTTTCGGAGTGCATGAGGTGGAGATGCAGCGAAGAGGTCCGACTCGAGCTGCTTGGGTTGTGTTTTGGAATTCCTGTATGAGCTTGCTTTGTGCTCTGTCGGCATTCATCACAAGTCATTTTGTGAAACTTCGGGGCCCCGTGCAGGTTGCTGCCAAGCGCAAGAAGGTCAGAGCTCCTGGCTTGGACTTACACAAGAATCCAGATCATGAGAAGAAAACCGTGGTGGACTTCATGCAGTCCGGCCCTTAGTCTGAGAGGTCGGAGATGGCTAACTGCAGCCAAAGGCAGTGTTACCTATGAACATCTTGAATGATTGCTTTCTTCTTGACTGCTCAGTTGGGCCCATTTGCAGCCAAGGCGTGTCTTGCATGCGCGTCCGGGCGACGACCGGGGGATTCACTACAACAGCATCTGCGTGAAGCGGGAGTGGACGTCAACTCTGACCTGCACAGCCAACAATAAACAGGGAGTTCCGTACCCGTGGAGTGGAAAGGAGTTCAAGGGTGATGTTATTTCATCCAAGAAGGCAGATGCGGAGCACTCTGCGGCCAGAGTGTTTCTCGCGGATCCCGATGTTCAACACACAGCGGCAAATCTCGATGCACCTGGTGCTGAGGCGAGAAAACGTGCAAGTAAGCTGCGTCGAATGCGGGCTGAGGCTGCAAAGGCAGTTGCTGTGCCAAAGACACATGCTGTGCCGCCTCCACATTCCATGTCGTTGTGACAGTATCCATCCCGTGCCAGGTGCTCAGGCTGCGGCATTGTTATCCTCTTTGCATCACCCCTTGCCTGATGCAGATTGGACCCATGTTCTGTGGGCGATATGTTTTGAGTTGCAAAGCTGAGTCGCAAAGCTGAGTAAAATGAGCTGCGGCTGCAAACGCTTTCCCAGGTTGGGGACTCCAGATGTTTGTGCAAAAACTTGATAGGAAAAGAAATGGAGTGGAAGGAACACACGTCTAGGGTCTTGGTATGCCTGCAGAAAGCTGAACCTAAGAGGGCTGAGAATTTCCACAAGTCAGCCAGCCAACCCTTGAGCACTTAGCCGCAAACGCTTATTGAGGCCCATCTACCGGGTTGCTGTTAAGGAATGTGACTCCTTCCTTGAGTTTGAAATCCTCTACCGGAAAGTTTGCAGCGTGGTTTACTCTTATCTGGGCGACTCAGATGCGTAGCTCATCTGTGCTGTCGCCACACATGTCTTCAGCAGGCGGCAATCCCAAGCATCCAAGTGCTGAAAAGCCAGCATGTACGTAGAACCTTTCAATCAAACACGGACACATGAGTACCGTGTGGTTTGAGTTTCAGATAAAACTCTAAACCGCCAACCCTGAAACTTGGACCCCAAGCCTAAAATGCTACAACCCTGAAGCCGAAACCCTAAAGCCCAAAGTTGAAACCCTTAGCAACTTCAACTTGACATAGAGGTACTACGGTCCACCTTGGGGAACGCGGCTGCTGCAGCTGCTAGAGCCTAGGCCTCAAACTGAAGTCTGAACCTATGATTTCTATCGCTACTACTCTTGCTAGTGCTACTGTATTGTGTCATTGGTATTCGTATTAGGCTTCGTAGCACTAGTACCAGCACTCGTATTCATTGTTATTCGTAGCATCAGTATTAGTAATAGTATCAGTATTAGTCCTCATGTTTGTTTTTCAATGTTAATAGCAGTATTCGTATTTGCATCGCTCTTCATATTATCAAGAACGGTTAAACCCCAAACGCTGAACCATGGATTCCGCTTTGTTGCCCTTTGTTTTCCTTCCAAATTTCCAGTGCTTGAGGTTTCTTTTCATCTTCCCCTACCAATGAACCCCGCCCTTCTAGCAGTGAATCTTTGAGAAAAGTTGAGGGTGAAGTTTTTTGGACACCCTCCTCCAAACTACATAGTAGTCCTCGTAGGGTCTCTTCGGGGCCTGCATGTTAGGGTGAGGGAGGGTAGATGGGTTGCAATGATCCTTCACCAAGCTAGGGAAGCGCCAGTCAGAGGGGTGAAGGCCGGTTTTGTGGGTTGCAGGTACTAGCAGTAGCACCACAATAGGGGTCCTGCGTATATGCCAGAAAGGAGTACAATCTTCCCAACAAGTGCCTTCCAACCCCCATGTATGCAGACCCTTAGACCTCTGAGCTGAGAGTTGGCAGTTCATTTGCGTTGCATCAGGAGGTCTAAAGGGAGGTTTTGGAGAAAGCAGTTTCAGTCAAATGCCGGGGGTGTGGCGTTTTGATAGGTAAGGTTCAGATTTGAGGTGTGCCGGGCTCAAAGTTTTGGAGCGTTTGTTTAAGGTAGAACAAGCTTTCACAGAACATGGCTGGCGGGGCAGTTTGGGTTTCGAACGGTGGTTTCTACCAGATGTGATCCGCTGCAGTGTGGCGGCCTAGCATATACATTGAAGCTCAAGCTGGTTCTTGGTGCCCACGGAGCGGCCATGCTCATGCTTCTTGAGGGCTTCAAAATCTACATGTGTATTTTCTGTAACCTACTACCCTAAACCAAATTGGAGGTGCATGGGTATTTGGAAGTAAGGTTCAAAGTTGCTGAAGTATACATGCTCAAGCTTCAGTGCTTGAAGCTGAACTTTTAATTACAACCATAAACCACTAAACCCTAGCTCACAAACTGCAAATCCCAAACCCATGAGCTTGAAAGTAAATCCGAAGAAAATCTGGTCTAGTATCCTTGAAGCGTGATGTCTAGCTATATGATATGATATATGTGGGGCCATGCAGCTGTGACATGCTTAGGACCCAAGGCTCCGAGTGACAGTTTCAGTTTTTCTGCCTTCAAGGTTCAAAGACGGCAATTTTTGTTCACAGACTGTTGATGTTTAAAGCCCTATCTTAATCCAATAGGCCCCTAAATTACTCAAAATCTCAGGAGCGAGCAACCGGCAACAAGCTAGTCAGGGCGGTGCCCCTCGGCTTTGTGGAAATTAAGGACGCCGTTTTTAGGGTTAAGTGTGGAGGTTTCAGTCCTTGAGGGCACCTTCCCAGATGTACCAGTACTTTCAGAATCTTCGAATTCGGCCTCCACAAGCTGACAATCCTTAATCCAAAACCAGCCAAACGTTAAGACAGCCCTACATTACCGGTGAGATACGATGCAGAGTTCGAAGCCCAAGCTCCGAAGTGCGCGCTTTCCGAAGAGAATCCCGAGGCAATTTCGCACGGTTTCGATTTCAGTTTTCTGGATTCAGTGATTCAGAGTTTACGTTCCGTAAACAGGGCCCCAGACTTCTGCAAACAACCCATTCCACCATTCCCCAGCGACAACCAGCAAGTAGATCATATTCCTGTGCAACAGCGAGGGCTGTGCTGGCCAACCTCATCGCGCAGCCTGTGCTTCAGCTGTGTGTAATGTTCGGGCTTTGGGCAATTGAATTGGGGTTCAGGGTTTAGGGCGTCTAGGGAAACTGAGCTCTGAGGTAGGCATCATTGGGGTCTAAGCGTATTTCCTGAACTTCCCTACAATTAAGCAACCAGAGCAAGCCGCTGCAATGTCATCATAATTTGCACTAATATAATATAGTTCCAGGAATGGCAGCATTGGTTTTATGCTGCTTGTGTATCTTGTGCTGGCTACTGCTTTGCAGTTGAACTCGTCTCATTGTCATCATTGCTTATCAATTTCATGTGTAGCTTGTGGGGTACAGGAATGAATGAAGGCCAAGAGTTCATAGGCTTAAGGTCCCCAGGCTTAGCATACATCTGGGATCGGTGGTGTGGGGATATGTTCCGAGGCAGCTCCATACTTGTTGGCACAATGCTGGCGACGGCAAACAGAAGTGACTTCAAGCCCGAAGCCGTAATCCCTAATTTCCGCTCAAAAGGACGCCTTTTAATTGTTCACCTGAATCTAACAGCCAGGGTCTGTACCTATCCTTTTTTCTGGTCCTGTAGCCATGATGTTTGTACGGGCTCCTCCCCTCCCCGCTCTATGGTCTTCATGGTCCTGTGGCCTGTGGTGTGGACAATCTTTGTGCATATCAATGCGGATCGATGCACTCTGAGGTGTATCTTTCAGACAAGTACCTGCCACTTGCCTTGCACACAGTGCCACTCGGGAGCCCTTTGTCTTATGATTTTGGAACGATTGCTGACGATATGTCTTTGTCAATGCTACTAATGCCGTTATTGTTATGGTTGCCTTCCGGTAGTCCTGATTGCCATGTTTATGACAAGTTGTTCGTAGCCGAAATTATCGAGCTCCAGCGAAAGCGCCAACCCTTGCCTACTGGTAAGCTGGTGCTATAAATCCTGCATGGCCCGAAGTTCCTCACACCGTGCGGATTCCGGGATTTAGCATAATTGAGGTCATGCATTTTCTGGGTATCAACCCCCCAAACCCTCAACTTAAGGTTGAAGATACGTACCCCTGGTCCCAGTATCCTTCCCCAACACCAACGTGGAACCACATACAGGCTCGTTTTCTAAAGTGCAGCAGGAGGGTACTCAGGTGTGAGGCTCCCCAGGCTACAAGCAAGCTCGCCAAAGCTTGAAACGATTTTACCGATATTTGACCAGCACAAGTAGAAATAGGGTATGGGGTTTAAAGCCCAGGGATCCACCCCAGGGTTTTCTCAGGGTAGTGGCTGGTTCAAGGGCCAAATCATGTCATCTTTGTTGTAAGCGCACTTGACTTACTTGTGCTTCAGGAGAAGGGAGGGAGTGGATCCAGTGAATAATCTGTATGCATTCCATTGCGCGTGTGTTCGGTCCTGGGCTCCTCCCGCCTTAAGCTGTAAGCACGGATCCATGAATAATACTGAATTTTCTACCTTTCCCATTGTTACGCCCTAAAGTTGTTCCAGTGAGAACCAGCTACACGAGATTAAGACAATAACATGTTAGATCCTGAGCCTAGAATCTACATGTCGCATCTTGCAGCCTAATCCCAAGCCCGAACCCCGAGATCCTGAGTTCCTCATCCAGAAGCTTAGGTCCTAAATCGTAGCCGTTTTAACTCCTGAATATTATATTCCTTGGCCTTTAACTGTGAGCCTCGCAGCCCGAATGGTGTCACATTGCATCAGCAGAACCGTAAAATCTCTACAATCCAGCAGCCCTATGCCACAAAGCCGGGTCTGCCAGGGGTCGACTTGGAGGGTCAGGGCGGCTTACGTAGCAAGTAGGTTAAACATGTTGATAGCTGAGGTTGTTTGCATTTTGTTCTGGGTCTATACTGCGGACCCCCGATGTATTGAAACTCCCATATAGATGAGTGCGCTGTTTAGGGTTTAGGGGTTCAGGCTTTGTCTCCATGTGACAGGGACTAACATGGGGTCCTTGAGCAGGAGCCCGAATGTACGCAGAACAGTATAACACAAATTTTGGAATGCCCCACGCAATACGCGAATCCCTACGCAGCTTCATAAACTCCACAAACACAAAGGGTAACCCTAAACCTAAATTAACCTCAAACTCCAAGCGCTGCATTCTAAACCCGAAGCCTCCAACCTTACACCCAAACACGCTCCAAGCCGCAAAGCCTTACACTGAACGGGCTCAGGGACCACATCTGCCCCGAGCGTCTCAAAGCATCGCTAGGCGGGCTACGAAACACAACATTAGGTCATCGTTACAAGGAAACGCCGCCATTTATACAGCCGCCCGGTTTGGTGCATGCGTTTTCTGATTGGCGGCTGGCGTTTAGTGGCTTTGTATCTCAGGGTTCGGAGTTTTGGGTTCAGGTTCCAGGTGGCAAAAGGCCATGGGGCTTTGCGTTGGCATGTAGGGCTCAACATTTAGGGCAGATAGAGCCTGGGGTTTAAGGCTTTCGGATTTGGGCTTAGTGTTCAGGGCCCAGGGTTTCTGGTGTGCTGGCTCCTTGTTGGAGAACCTCCTAGGTCCCTGTGCTCCGACCTGGAAGGCGGTTAACTGGGGTTATGTAAGGCTTATAGCACTTGCATGTGGTTGCGGAATCTGCAAAGGCCATTGATTTGACTGGCCTGTAAGCTATGGCTTTCAAAGATGCGCGAACTCAAGAATTTTATTATGTTTTCGCCAAATCTCCAGACCACGAACCTCCACGGACGGATGGTGCAGGCGATGCGTGGGCAGTACCCCAAGGTGGGGCTGAATGGCTGAGCCCCAGCCGTGAATCCTTCAACGGTAAACCCTCAACATCACAAGAAGACGGAAGACGTCAGGATTCTGGAAGCCTACCAAGCCCAAGGCCTGAAACCTGAATTTTGGAACCCTAGGCCCTAGTCCTTCCGCCCGCCTTCAATCCTGAACCAGGAGCCCGAAGCCACCACTCTCCTTATTTCCCAAACTAACATCACAGTCGTGTTCATTTATTGGGACTCTTTTTGGGGTTCCTTTCTTTCGTGGATCCAGTAGCCATGTGGTAGTTTCCAAAACAGGGGGCGCTAACAAAGACCCCAACGTATTCTAACCCTTTTTAGAGGGACTCTCAAAAAGGGGCCCCTGAAGCGTTTGAACACCCATGTAGGCCAAACAAGCTTCGAGAAGCATGCCCTCCGGCGCCTCAAGCAGCGTGGCGAGGTCGGTGCTGCAGTAACAGGAATAAGTCTTGCACCTCTCACACTCAGGACCCCATAGTACTTCGAGGGTATATGAGGTGGTGCAAGATTTCCTCCATCCACAGTAGGTCAGCGTTTGGGGCCCAAATATAATTATTGTTGTCACCCCGTTATAACCATTTTAGGGGAGATAGGTTTTTGTGTAGAATCATAGGTTCATGGGAGAGATTACGGTTTAGAATTTAGGGCTTAGTTACGAAAGCTTCCTCCAGCTTTCGTCCAGGTCCAGCTTTGCTGATCTGTACTAAGGGGGTGTGGGGGTTAGGAAAGCCCAAAAGTGGTCAAATTTGGCCGTGTTTCGCGGGCCAGACCCCACGCAGGAGGGTTTTGGGGAGGCCTCCTTTCGGGCCTCGAAAACAGGGGTCATGAGGGGTCTGTCTATGTGCGGTTTCGGGGTGCCGTTTCGGGGGCCGCGGAGGCCGTTTGGGACCCCAGATGGCAGGTTCTTGGGCACGTTGGAAGCCGTTCTTGGGCACGCGGAGGCCGTTCGCGCTCCG